>MU204326.1:2119267-2134318 GCA_017309775.1 Paedocypris sp. Pulau Singkep | reverse complement strand
TCTCTCTCTCTCTCTCTCTCTCTCTCTCTCTCTCTCTCTCTCTCTCTCTCTCTGTCTCTCTTTCTCCCCCCTTCTCTCTTGCCTCCGGCCTGAAAACAGAACAACACATTTAAACAGCGAGGTGGAGCAGCTGTGTGCATTTCCAGAACATTCTGCGTGATAACCTATGGATATATTCATACTGAACAGAAGTTTAATTGAATTCAGGCAAAGTTCACATTCTGATACAGTGAAGTCAATGAATACGATTTGTTTTGCAATCTTGGTTTTAGATTACAGTCGACCGGTGAGTTGCTTCCCGTCTTTTTTCGCCGTCACACAGCCGTTCTCTGAAAATATGAAGTCAAAATGTGGAAAAGGCGCCATTTACTAAGCTAATACTCAAAATTATAACAAAAAATGTGCACGTTTTTGTTTTTTCTTCTAGCGTTTCTTCTCTAAAAGACCAAAAAACCCAAAGGAATTCAAATGTCTGATTAAAAACAGCAAAAAGAGAATGAAAAAAACCCGGCGACATGCAACTGGTTAATATTTCAAGACACTTAAAAGACTGTTAGAGGATTTCCCGTGGAATAAGATATGCTAAAATGCTGCTTTTGAGTTCCTAAAGTTTCAGCCTACAAATAAATTGATGGGAAAAAAGGCTTTCATGAAAGAATTACTTGAAAGAACTTCGAGAAAAACCCTTGGAAACACAGTCGAGATTCTGTGTCTCGTCCCGAGGCAAGGAAACACTTCACACTTTTCAACCTCTTGAAATTTCTATCAGGTCCAATAATAATGGTTATATAATGTAAAGGTTAGCGCAGACGACACTTACAGGCGGATAAAAGGTCAGGACTCGGAGTGTTAACACTGGTGTATGTTGTCGATGTTGTGTTAGGCTTTGCTGCGTGTGACTGCGTGTCAATTACGATGAAGTTCTGAAATAACAGGCCAAGCTGGTGAAATGCTCATTTTAACGTTAAATTTGAACAGCGCAGTTCCACGCACAGCCACACGGACTAGAACAACTAGAAAACCCGAAGCCTAAAGTCAATTATGGCTCCTTGATGCCATTGGACACCTTTCTTTGAGAAATTCGGTTATTGTGACGTATTTATTTTTCCGCCATACATAAATATGAACTGACTTAAATAATAAAGGCGATATTTTATTCCAGATTTTTAAAACAACTTGTATTAATGTGTGTGTGTGTGTGTGTGTGTGTGTGTGTGTGTGTGTTATAAGCTACATAAACCCCACTTCTCATAATTAGCCAATTAGCCAAATTGTTTAAGCGATTTTAAACAGCTCGGCTGCTTTCAGATTACAGTAATCTATTACTTTTTCATTTTTCTGATATTTACAAAAGCCTGATGTACCTATGAATTAGTATTAAAATCTAAGCTGTTGTGACAAAAAATACCTTTTCAATTGAACAAAACTTTCTTTAAAGACGTACAGTATAAACTTATACAGTATTTAGGACGTATAAACTTATACGTTCTTTAAGACGTATAAATGTATACAGTATTTAAGACGTATAAACGTATACAGTACTTAAGACGTATAAACGTATACAGTACTTAAGACGTATAAACTTAAACGTTCTTTAAGACGTATAAACGTATACAGTATTTAATACGTATAAACGTATACGCTCTTTAAGACGTATATTACCTCAGCTGCTAAACTTTATAACATCACTGTGCAATATTTATAGTTATTTTCCTTAAATGTTGTGAATGTTGCGTGTGTGTGTGTGTGTGTGTGTAAGTGTGTATATGTCCCCCGTGTTTCTGTATTTGCACTGCCTTGTAGTGAATGTACCAAATGTTTACTACATTTGTTTACATGTACAGTTTACATTGTCTATTCCTCTTTTGCACTGACTAGTTTCTTATTCTTACTTGTATCTCTTGTACACGCACCTTAAATTGCGTCGCACCTCCGTGTTCAATGACAATCAGGATTATCCTTATCTTAAGTGTGTGTGTGTGTGTGTGTGTTTCCTGCGTCTCACTGTGGCCTGCTGCTTCTCCGCACGCTCGGCCGCATCCTCCAGTTGTTTCTGCAGAGCAGCTTGAAGCGACTTCATCTCATTCCTGTAAATGAGAGACAGAACAAAGAGCGAGAGAGATTAGCGCAAGTCCAGCCACAGGCGTCTCTGTAGGTTTATGTTTCCATCCGGCTCCTACCATCACCGTGCATATATACACCATGCTTGACATTTACACGTATGAGTGCGATGGAAGACAACGAAGAAAGGGCTTGAAAGGATAAAACTCATTTTTCGTAAAAAAAACTAAAAAAAAAAAAACAGTGGCTAGACTACCGTATTTCTCAGACTAGGTGGATCTAAAAAAAAAATCTCATTGACTTTGCTTCTTGTAATGTGAAAAAAACGTGCCTCATGTGTTAGGAAGTTAAGAAAAGGACGTTTATTAATTTACTAAGCGTTATTAATATAACAATTATTTAAATAATTTATTTAATAGTGTGCCCAAAGTACAAAAAAACACAATAGTATAATATATACATTAATATGAACTGACTTAAATAATAAGGAGATATTTTATTCCAGATTTTTTAAACAATTTTCAATAATGTGTGTGTGTGTGTGTGTTTCTCATAATTAGCCTAATTTTTTCCACGCCATAACTTATTAATAGTAATATTATTTATATTACATGTATTAATGTAACTAATTAATTAATTTTTTCATCAAAATAAACTTTTTTTGTTTTATTAAACTATTTATGTCGCTAAAATTTCCGATAGATTTGTGTTTTTCAGCTTTTAAGCTTCCACAAATCCAAGCGCAGCACAACACATCAAAATAGGAATAACAAACAAAGTGGATATAAAGAGCAGAAACTGCAATTAGAAGTGCAAAGTGTGTGTGAAGTTTTGTTATTTGTGCTTTACCATTTTGTCACTACGGTGAAAACTCACCAAACTTTGCATGCGCGCAGAGTTTGTGGATAATTGCATTTCCTATAATTTTAAGATAAATTGGACATATGGTTGCCTAGCAACTGGGCTTAAATGTGCAATATTCATAACAGGAGTTCTACTGGCCTTTTTGAGTCTGAGACGTAATATATCACGAGTCTCTAGTCGACTAATGCGCTGAAAAATCTTCCCCGAGATCCTTCACGTTACACTTTCACGGAAAAAGCAGCAGATTTAACACGTCTTTTCATAAAATTGTGCGCTTTTTAATTGACTGTTTGATGTATTTTTCTGGAACTTATTTCATACTTGTGATATTTCTGATAACGGCTGGTATGAAGGTGTCATGGTGGTGCTGATGGGGTCTTGGATCTCCATGTGCTTTTCTTCAACGACGGACTGGTTTGTCTTTGCCGGTCTCTACTCGGTATTTACCCGCTGATTAACCTCCATATTTAACCCTGCTGTTGAGTTTGGCTCGCGTCGGTTTGTTATTGGATTGGGAGTGTTTGATAATGCTAATGCTAAAGCTAACACATTGATTTGCCTGTTGGGTGGTTTTTTCTCGAGCGATTCCTCCTGGCGTTCAGCTCTAATTGCGTTTTATTTGCCCTTGAGGCCGCTTTGCTTACTTTTTTGAGTAATTGCAAAATAAAAGTCCACTTGCATTGGGGTCCCTCGTGCATTACGGTGACAGTCGGACTGTAATTGACTCATTTATACGGATTATGTATCGTAAAAAAAAGCCAGACTTATGAGCTTTTGGTCCTTTCATTCGTTGCTGCGTCCATCCGTTTGGAAGTCGACCTCACAATGCAGAGCTTTTTCAAACCGCCAGCCGACGAATTGAGCAGTTCCCATTGTCGTTGAGTAATCACAAATACCGTATTTACGCAAATATAAGCATCCCTTTTTTTCCGCATTTAAAAAAAAATTCAAAGAACAGACACAATCAAAACGCTCGGTCGCTGCACAGGGGATAATAAAGTAAATGATGGCTCCTTGACGCCATCGATGAGAATTTCGATTCGGTATTTTTTTTTTTTTCCTGTTGTTCTCTATTACTCAGCAAAATTGCACAGTGATTCTATCTCTTTGTTTCTCCCTATAGATTCCCATAAAAACATGTTTAAGCTATTTCAAACACCCCAGCTGCTTTCAGATTACAGTAATCTATTACTTTTTTCATTTTTCAGATATTTACAAAAGCCTGATGTACCTATGAATTAGTATTAAAATCTCAACTGTTTGGACAAATATTAATAAAGGATACTAACAAGCTTGAAAAATTTGCTCTATGCATGTGCGGAGTCTGACTGAAGAGCAAAGGATCTTGGGAAATGAAGTCCTGACACCTGACCGCTAGAATCAACTTTTTGTTATCTATTACTCAAGTAAAATTATATCAAAACGATACAAGTCACAAGTTTGTTTTGTTAAATTGATAAAAAAAAAAAATGGCATTTTTAAGGGAATAATAATGTATTTGAACCAGAGACATTAATAAAAATGATTTCAATAAAATACATTTAAAAATAATTTTTTTTTGTGCCTGAAAAATCAGGAGGGTGCTTATATTCCCGGGGTGTATTCATGTAAATACAATATATCGGTCTAGACTCGACCCGTATTTATCTTTTTTACCCGCGGCACTTGTCATTTTAATCAAGACGGTGAAGGTCAGAAACTTCTGCACATCTTCGCTGAATTTCAATACGTGTCGACTGTTGATTGGGGTTAAAAATAGAAGCCATTACGAGCACCTGACACGGCTGGAAATTGAATTCTGTCACTAACTCTCCTCAGCCAACACAGCCGCTCCGTGATGGATCCCAAGACCAAATCACTTCTCGTCCTAAAAGTAGATGTGAAGAAGGCGACCGAGCATCTTTCCGAGAGCGAGGCCGTGAAGAGACGCACATGGATTCCGACCCGACTTCCATTTTACCATGAAGAAGACGAATAAACTCTCACCTCTGCTTGTGACTGAGCTCCAGGATCCGCTGCACGTCCTTCTTGGGAACGGCGTCATCGTTCTTAAGCGACTGTGAAAAGAACGATTGCATATTTGAGTGAGTGCGCTCGTGTTGTTTCTCGTAGCATTCGCCGTGACAGATGCGTCTGAGACTGTGGAGTTCCATCGGTGAAGATAGCACCACCTTCTGCACGGATGATTTATTACAAAGCTGTGACAAACAAGTGTTTCTCTACTCGCCAGAGGTGTGAGGAGTGTCAGACAGCCATACTCCAGTAAAAGTACAGAGAATTATTGTACAAATTACTCCATTACAAGCCTCTAATTTCATAAAGACTTGAGCCAAAGTAGCAAAGTATCCAAATTTCTTTTAAAACTTGAGTATTTTACTTTACTTTACAGACTCTATTCATAAAGTTTTGCTTTGTAATACAGAAACAAAATGTAACAACTCAATGTTTTAAAAATGATGGAACATAGTAGATAAAAAGAACAAAATGTGTGCAACAAAATCAAATTAGTAAAATCAAATTCAGTACTCCAAATTCAAAGTATCCAAAAAATACTCAAGTAAAGTAAGGAAGTACGTTTACTCAAATACCTTACACCTCTGCCCGCCGAGCTTGTGAAAATTAAATGAAAATTTATATTTTTTTTTCCAATGTAAATCCGGTTAATCCAATATGAAAGTTGGTTTTATTTTCTTTATGAACACATTTTAAAAAGCAAATCATTTACACAAAAAGTTCAAGTTCTGAGCATTTGTGAGGCGCTTTTCAGTTTTAACTGTCACAAAGGACACACAACGTACGTAAAAGAACTGTACTAATAGATTTTTACCATTTTTTACACTCTGTCACAAAACAATAAAAGTGAATCAAACAATCATAAAACATTCGTGCGTCTCTACAATTTCCTTCTTTGGCTCCATGATTATTTTATTTTAAAACCTCGCTCTCCCGTTCGTTTTTGCGCATTTTCCTTCATTTTCACGCTTTCTGCTTTCCTCCGTGCTTCCGTTAGAGCCGTAAAGGGAGTTCAGTACAGCGATCGCTCAAACTTTTGTTATAGATTTATGTTGCATCAAGGTCTAAGTTAAATTATGACATGTTAAAGTGGAATATAAAAGGGGGCGGGACTAGATAAGTTGTGCTTCTTTCTAATCCCTTTCAAACATGTATCATGGAAATGAACAATATGATTGTACTAGTATTATCACGTTGTGGCTTTCATTTTGTTATTTGTCATGTGATGTTTGTTTATTTATTTGCTTGGATTTGTTGTTGCTGTTGTGACGTGAAATTTCCCCGCTGTGGGACTAATAAAGGATTTTTCAATTCAATTTCAGTGTATACATGTTTGAATAAATACATAAGAAAGGCAAAGATGCGACAAAAACGGACGCCTTTTGCAACACCGACGGATATTTCTAGAGCATCGCCAGTCAGTTTGAGACAGTTAAAACTGTGAAAAGCGCCTTACAAATACTCATTATTATTATATTATTATCATTATTATTATCGCCGTTTCACGAGCCACAGATCGATACGCAAACAGACAGAGCGACCGGACATCTTTGGCCATCACGCTTGCTCTTTCCCTGCCCTTCTCTGTTGACTCCTCCGTGTTCAGAGTGAATAACGGCGACAAAGCTTTGTCGGAAGAACACCATCTGTGCAGCTGTTGAGTGGCATTGAGACTGGCAGCGCCGTGTCTGCTCGAGCCAAGCTGGCAGGAATCTTCCGGCACAATCCCACAAACCTCTGCCAAGACAACAGGCTCCATCAGAGGAAGTTTAATGATGACGAGCAGCACCCCGGGGAGGCGTCATTACCCAAATAAACACCAGAGACGGAAAGCCTCAGCGCTCACACCCAGCATTGATCACGGGAGGACGGGCACAGCGGATCGCCCTTTCACAGCAAGTTCCTACACGTGAACTTCAGGGAGGCAGAAGCTCGGCCGAGGGCCAGGGAGTCTCCGGCTACTGTCCAGCTCCACTCCTGCTAGCCACTGCTGGACAGGAACATTCAACACTCGGGGAATCAGCGCCGTGTGCTTTTGGATGGAAGGGGTGGAATGAAGATTATTACTTCAAGTTTCAAGGTTTTTTTTAATAGCGCTTTTCTTAGACCGAGACCCCTGGAAAGTCGCGAATTGCGGGAAATGTGCAAAAATTGTCTCTAAAGAAAGAATACAAATGTCCATTATTTATCTGTGTTCTAAAATTGGGGAAGGAAAGTTGGTGGTAGGTACAAATGAAACCGGCCAAGTTGTTGTATTAAGTACACAATGTCGGCATTAGCAGTGTTACGCACTGTCCAGCTCCACTTCGGCAAGTCACTTCTTGACAGGAACATTAAATATAATAATAATAATAATAATAATAATAATAATAATGAGTATTTGTAGGGCTCTTTTCACAGTTTTAACTGTCTCAAAGCGAATTAAACAGACTCTGGGATGGAAGGAGTAAAACGAAGATTGTTACTTCAAGTTCAAAAATCTAATTAAAATTCAAACTCAAATTTTATTGGTCACATCCACTATTATTTTTCAACAACGTGCAGTGAAATGTATTTTGCAATTGTCCAGCATGTTAACATGGGGGGGGGGGGTGACGGAACAAAGTGAAAGCAATAAAATACAATAAAAATAGAGAAATAAAATATGAATGAAATACAAAAACGGGGAGGGAAAATAAGCGACATAAATACGGCATAAAAAATAAAAATAAAGTTTCAAGTTTATTTATATAGCGCTTTTCTTAGACTGAGACCAACGCAAAGTCGGAAAGTCGCAAATTGCGGAAAATGTGCAAAAATTGTCTTTAAAGAATGAATAAAAATGTCCATTATTTATCCGTGTTCTAAAATTGGGGGAAAAAAGTTGTTGGTAGGTACAAATGAAACCGGCCAAGTTGCTGTATTAAGTACACAATGTCGGCATTAGCAGTGTTACGCACTTAAATAAAACAGAACAATATTCTAAATGTCAAATCACACCAGATAATACGTATTACAACACCCCATAAAAACACAGTGAAACTAAAATCTGACGCAGAGTAAAATGCATTTATTTGAAATAATTGGGAAAATATGTAAAAGGATATTTAAATACGTTTTTTAAATGTGTGTGTTATTCTAACCAACCTTTTAATATATTTTCATAAAGGGTGTATTCTGTTTCAACCATTCGGCTGAATATATTTTAAATACATGGAAATGTAGTTATTGTTCATACATTTCACATTTTCGGTCTCTTATAGGGTTTATATTAAACAAAATATATGTTTAAATATATGTCCATATATGGAACACTTTATTTATAGTCCTTTATTGATGACATGGATACAGAGAATGCTATTGCATATCTTTATATTTTTGCTCCCTTTTTCTAAATTGTGCACACAATATCTTTACAAATTCGAATCAACAGATAAAACTGTACATGACTAACCACTAAAAAGAACCATACAGGAAGACAACCTGTAAGGATTGCAAAAAAAAAAAAAACATGGTTCAGCTCACCATGAAAACTCCTAGACGATCAAAACTATGGCCAAAAACCGAAACACAAATCAGAATAATTGTCAAGCTCTAAATAATTCATTTTTTACCATGTGAAGTGTTTACATCTGAGCAGCATAGAGCAAAAAATCAACGGAATATAAATTGCAATGCAAAACATGTCAGGAGCGCGAAGACGTGGCTACCAGACACAACAAATACCAATCAGGTTAATGCAAACTCCATCAAAAGTTGGACAAGTAACCTCACAAACGTCTTTCTCCACCGCAGAAGAAATTGTACAATAGAGCTGCAGAAATGAAACCCACATGGAAAAGCGTTGTGATGTTGAAGGAGCCAGACAGAGCCGGTCTTACCTTCAGGTTTCCCTTTATGTTGTCCAGCTCCTTTGATGTTTTAGAGAGTTGGCGTAAAATTCCCGTTCTCTCGGTGAAAACCTCCTTCAGCTTCTTTTCCAGCCCCTCATAGCTGTAAGAAAAATAAAAACCAATGAAAAACAAGACATTTCCGACTCAATCTATAGGCTATTTTACTCATGGCAAGGATTCATTGATGAGTTAGTTTTGTGTGAATAACTGAAAAGCCAATTGTTAATGGGAAAGTCTTAAAAACGACGTAACAGCCGTAATTGCGTCTGAAATACTTTTATATCCGAAACCACTTCATCCATTTCTGGGTCTCAAGGAGGTAAAAAAACGTACAAATTCTCAACACTCAAACACTTGCAGGATGCTTATATACACACCAGTTTTTTTGTATTACAAGTCCAATATGTAATCACAGAAAGAGTCAAAACAGGCGAAAATGAAGAACAAAAAAAATGCAAGGAACAGACACAATCGGCAATCGAATTCTGACCACTAGAATCGACTTTTTGAATCTACCATTCGAGTAAAACGATATAAAAATGACATGAGTCCCAAGTTTTAACAGATTGTCAAATGACAGAAAAAATAGCATGGTTAGGAGAATATTACCGTCATTGAACCAGAAATGTAAAAAAACAAAGGTTTGTGGGTTTTTTTGGAATTTCTATCTTGTGCCTAAAAAATACGGGGGGTGCTTATATTCGCATAAATACGGTATGGATTCTATATTTGTAGCCAACCAATCACAACACAGATCACACAGAAGTGTCCACTCACACTCTACGCATATATAGTGAACGCACGATTTTGGACAGGAAATTCTCACAGAAAAGCCTCGGTTGGCCGTGTTCTCCGACCCAAACGTTTTCACCACACATCACGAGTAATATAAGCATGACTAGAAAAAAAAAACAACAAAGACATTAATCTAGTTTCCTCACAAATATAAACCCAGCCACATTCACTGCAGCTCTTCTGATCAAACTCTGATCAAAAAGCGGTTCCTTGCACACCAAGCGAGGCGCCGTTATACGTACAGTAACGCGCCGTGATTCTTCTTCTTTGTCACGGCCCCAAATACAAATCATACATAAGTAATGAAGGCCACCGTCAAACGCTTTCAACAAAAGGCTGGTCCGCTGAACCTGCGTGCCACAGAAACCAGAGGACATCATTCAATCTTCATGATGGAAAAGCAACACCTGCCGGAGAAATGAATAATGCTGGAACGCGTCCTGCCTCGGAAAAATCCCACCGTGTGAGGTCTGTGAAACTTAAAATGAGAAAAAAACCAGAAGAAAAAAAAACCCACCGAGCTGGAAATGGTGTCATTTCGTCAGCGGCGTTAAATGCCGAGCTGCGATTGGTCACTGAAGACAACCACATCTAACATTCAAGGGTTTGCGTCTCGTATCTCTATCATACCACTGTAAAAAATTAAAAAAAACAGCATATTCCAAGTTCATCTAACTTAAACAACTTGACAATTTCAATTTAACCCATCTGGTGATCTCTACATATAAATAACAGAGATGCGGATCCATTTAACCCATCTGGTGGTCATTTTCATGAATTTTCAGATTTCAATTGAAAACTCCAAATTCCAAAAGTTGACTCAACTAAATAAAAAAATAGAAGGAATCAGTTAGTAGGACTTTTTTTAGTTGTGGTGTCGTATTGTTGGCGACTGGCGAAGATCGTAAGTGTTGCATATTTTAACAGAGCAAACAAACAGACGTCCCGAAGCTCCGCACAACATCTGGCAACAAACATGACGCTCAGTTTTGGGATTCAGGGTCCGTTGTGGGATTTTTAGTTTTTTAGTTTAGTTTTTTAGTTTCGTTTAGTTGTGGGTTTTTATTTACAGCGCGCTGGGAGACTCGTATGCCATTTATGCAATAAAAGGATAAGATAACATCGGGAACACATGTTCTACACATGTTTTGGACATGTCCACACCTGCTAAATATTTGGAATCTCATTTTTCACCGCAGTTCTGGCCGGGAGGATGATTCTACTCGAATGGAAAGATCCACATCCACCAACTTTCCCTCGCTGGATTTCAGACGTCATGTATTTTATCAAGCTGGAAAAAATCCGATATTCTCTTCAAGGATCTATCCAAAGATTTGACACAACTTGGCAACCATTTCTGAACGTTGTTAGTTCATTACAAAGTGAGAAATTCAGCCCTGCAAATCCTACTACTACTACTACATAAATGAGAATGTTTGTAATTTTGTAATTTTATTTTTTTGCGAATTATAATTGTATACTTATTTGTCTGACTGTGGGTGGGGCGGGGTTACTTTTTGTGTGCTTTCTATATTCGTTCTGTTCTGTTTTTGTGTATAATGTAAACTGAAAAATCTAAAATTAAAAATAAAAAGACCTTATATAAGACATATATATATATGTGTGTGTGTGTGTGTGTGTGTGTGTGTGTGTGTGTGTGTTGAAAACTTATTTTGATGGCCTTTTAAATATTTTCCCAATTATTTCATATAAACGCATTTTAAGTTGCGGCACATCTTAGTTTCAGTTTGTGTTTTTATGGGGCGTTGTAATATTTCAAGCTATCTAGTGTGATTTGACATTCAGAATAATTATTCTACGTGTAATAAGACCGTTAATATTGACATTGTGTACCTAATACTGTAAACGTTAAAGACTTTGTTTATTTTGGTGATACCCCTATGCCACCGTACCACAATTCTAGCGTTATGTTTAATAATAATAATATATAATAATAATAAAATAATAATAATAATAACTACAGAAACCGTCCAATGAGATGATGGCTGAAGATACAGTAGGTGCACAAACTCCCAGCCGATGGCGGGGAATAAATTGGTCGTTACTTCCTCAGAATGATAATTATCCTACAAGCTCTCGAGGAGACCACTGCAAACGTCCTAATGAGAATCTCCCTCAGACAAACAGACTCCACGACTCCATCCATCGCATAATTCTGATGACAGCCTCGCCACGTGAAGCATGACGCTAAACCCCGCCTTCTCGAAGAAAAGGTGCGACGATTGGCCAAATCTGTGCGGATGATTGGTCGGGAAAACCGATTGTTCGGAATGACGGCAGCTTTGAGTTAGCGATGGGCGATAATCCATTTATCGATATGGATATTGATACTTTTAGATCCTAAATGTAAAATATTTTTTGCGCACTGTTTATTAATATCTCTCTACGTTTCTAATATCTAACAGCAACGTAGGGAAACGCTCATGAACAGAAATACTTGCCTTACGTCCAATAAATCACATACAAATATGAAAAAAACATATATTTTAAACACAAAACAAATTTAGATACAAAAAAAAATGTCTCAAATTGAAAGGTTGTCATGCTCAAATACTCGCACTACAATTGGTGTGAAACATAACAAAACAGGGCGTGTTTAACAGTAAAACATTATTCAAATATAGTCAAATATGAGATTTGTTTTCAGGAAAAGCAGCATGTTCACAGTTTAAGCCAATTTTACCTATGTTTCTTTCCTTCCGCATGCAAAGTTCAAATTTTGTTTTATTTCATTCAAAAACTACGTCATGTGCTGTATTGCCCACTTCCAGAAGCGAAAACATACGTAGATAAAAAAAAATGTCCTACTTTATCAAAACGTCCTACTTAACGGACATAAGACTGTAAAAACACACAATTTAAACACGGGTGGCATTTTCTGATGAGTAAATGTGAGGACGTTGTTTTCAGGAAAAGCAGCTTGTTCACAGTTTAAGCCAATTTCACCTATATATTTTCCCTTCTGCGTGCGAATTCACGTTCAAATTTTACTTCATTCCATTCAAAAACTACGTCATGTGCTGTATTGCCCACTTCCAGATGCGAAAACATACGAAGATAAAAAAAAATGTCCTACTCTATCAAAACGTCCTACTTTATCAAGACTGCAAAAACACGCACCTCGCAATCTAAACACGGGTGGCATTTTCTGATGAGCAAATGTGAGCATCAACAAACATAAATAGGTAAAAGTGAGGCAATAACATAGACATTCTAGATAAAACAGACGTGTTGGATACTCAGTCCTCCCATCCCGCCCAGTGTGTCTCTGCGCTCCACTTTGAATTATATGAAACTGATCTTCTTCTGTAATGAAGAACTGCTGAGCTCTGGTCATTAAAGCGGAAAGTGCTGAGTTTCACAAGTCCGGCGCTGGAGAATGGAAACACAGTGCAATGCGGAGGAAGAGTGACTGCGCTTCCCCTTCTCCGTCCGTCACTGAGGGTTGGATGAGGGTTTCTCCACCCTTCGTGGCTTTGGAGGACAATTTGTCTTGTTTCTGAAGAGGCTGATTCCTGAAGTGAAGTTTGCAACGCATGATTTGGTTCAACGGAATAGTTTATTAAAATTAAAATGATTTACGTACAGTACAATCCAGTGTAAAATCCCACCAGTTGGACCTGAGACTCCATCCCCCACAATGCTTGGCGTGCCATGTGACAGGAAGTGTGATTCTTCTTCATCTGAGAGCGAAGAGCTTAGCTTAGTCGATGCTTTCACGGCTCTTTCTGAACACAAACTCTCGCTCTGGTTCGCACAAGCTCTCGTGTCATTCAGAAAGCCGTCCGCCTCGAGTGTGTCCCTCAGAATTCTGCCCGTTTCGTGATTTTCTTACTGTTTTACTTGTCCTAGTGTTTTTCAGCACTCTCACTGTACAACTAGATGATGGAAGATCACCTCGTCCTCAAGCGAACAATGAACACCAGACGTGCGGAACGTCAGCAATCAGACAATTCGGAATTTGCTGTGTAAAGCGACGTTTAACCCTTGAAAGCACGCTACATGAAAAAAAATCATGTGAATTATTCTTTTTTATTTTCCACATGTGGTCTTTATTGGTAATTAAGTAAATAAAATAATAAATTCCAGTGTTATTGTTTATGTTATAAAAAATGTTGCCCGTAAGCAACATCGTGCTATAAAGGTAAGAAACTATTTTTTTTTTTTTTAGTTTTTCAAATTTTCCAATTTTTTCCTTAAGCACCAATCGGGACAAAGCTTTGCCTTCGCTCGGCCTGGTCCTCACTTTTGTCTTGTCTCTGCTCGTCCTGATTCAAACTCGATCTCTCCATCAATCATTACACTCAGTCTGAAGCGGTGACGGGGTCATACTGTATCAGGGCAAATGTGCTGGTTTGTGTCGTGGCTTTCGAGTAATTGTTGCGTTTAAACTTTATGAATCACGCCATGTTTTCAGGTTAAGATTGTGTTATAGGTAAAATAGTAACATATTTACACAGAGTTGTTTTTCATTTAGTTGTTTATTGGGCGAGTCATCGCAGTGACGAATATGTGTGTGTGTGTGTGTAATTCTGAACAAAGTTCTGTTGAATTTGATTTATTAGCTTTAGCGGCTAAAGAACATGAACACACACACACACACACACACACACACACACACACAGATAGATAACAAAAGAAAAGACTTCCATGGCATTACAGCCAAACACTGAACCAACTTCTTGCTGCTTTATGGTTAGAATCGCATAGTAAGTGAAAAACGTAAGTGTTGCATTTTTAAAAAGTAAAAAAAAAAAAAGCTTCCCGAGGCTCCGGATGCATAATCACCGAACATCTGCCACCACACAACAAGTTCGGTTTTGGGATTCCGCTTTTATGTTTTGTTTTATTTCATTTTTTTTTTTTTTCAGATTCTTGCTTTTGTCAATTATGCATTAAATCTCAGAAAAACGATGGAGAAAGTTGCCGGCACAGAAAAACAAAAGGCGTTGTGATAAGAACGAGCAGAGTTGTGCGTTTTATTTAACCCGAAGGCCAGAATTCTTTACGTTCAAACTATTTACGAGTGAAAAAAAGAAACTATCTGTCGAAAGCATCGTCCACATGCACTGGAAAAATTACACGTGAAAAAAACGAGTAAAAAAGACTTAAATCAGGTAAAATTATCTGGCAATGGGGTGAGAAATGCTAAAACTAGAAACAAGCAAATTAATCTCTTAATCTCAAAATAGTTTATTTGTCTTGTATGAAAAAAAACAAGATTTATCGTGTAATTTCAAGATTTTTTTGGCTCGTCCAGACTATTTTTTTTGCAGTACGATTGCCTGCACATGAAAAAAATAAGAAAAACAACAACAAAATGAGTAAAAAAAAAGACTTAAATCAAGTAAAATTATCTGCCAATGGGGTGAGAAAGTTAATTCCTCTCGTCTGAAAAAAAACAAGATTTATTGTGTCATTTCAA
>MU204326.1:2088291-2103451 GCA_017309775.1 Paedocypris sp. Pulau Singkep | reverse complement strand
GGCAAAAATATTGCAAATTTCTAAGAAACAAACGAAAACCTTCATGTTTTGGTTTAAAAAACTTTTTTTCGCTTCAGATTTTTTTTGTCCGCCTCATTCTTTTTTCGTTTGGACTTCTGGCACTAGCTTTGCATGGGGGCGGCCCTTACTCTGATTGGCTGGTGAGAATGTGATTGACAGCTGCTGGACCAGGAAGCCCCTTTGTCAAGTGTTAGAACCCAACGTGGCCCGCGAATCAAAAAGTTTGCACACCCCTGTTCTATACAATGCCTAGGCATTCTACATTAATTTAACGCCTTTATGTCTTTAAAAATGAAACCTCACGTAATACTTTTTACTCTTGACGTTTATGAGCTCGATGGACTTGAAATCTAGCTTAAAATGGGGATTGTAATGCGATACGCTCGATTATTCGAACCGCTTTGGATGAACGTGACTCGGTGTGAAAGCAAACGTCGTGCATGGTTTTAATGCCTCTGAATCAACTCAACTCCACGTGATGAAATCCCAACCAAAAAACACAGATTAATAGAGTTGGCTTGAAGACAGTGGCTAAACGCTCGGCCGAGCCGTGTAGAAGCTCGGGGCACGGAACTCGGTAGCCTGCTTCAGTGGCCATTTAAAACTGGCGGCTCTTATTGCACTGGACAGGCAGTGGTTTAAAGTCGTTCCAGCTTAGATGCCAGAGTGATGCATTTGTCTCTCTGAATTACAATCATCTGGGTTCTTCGGTGTGGAGCCGGCTGGAAGTCTGACAGTAGAGGAGAGTTTGAACCTTCTCGTATCGGGTGTTAATCAGGACTGGGATGCTGTGAACTCACATCCGCATCAGCACATTTGCATTGTGGGGGATTGCGGTGTACAGTCGCACTCGCCCCCGACGGCTTCTGGTGGGGTTTTCGTAACGTGGAAGACGATCTGATGTGACCTTGTTCGGCTCCTGGCCAGAGTCAGTGTTTTAGTCAGAACGACTCGTTCATGTGAAGACATTTTTGAACAAGTCTTTATCTTTTTTAAAAGACCATGTTTCCCTAATTAGCATAGCTACAAGTCTTTTAAATGAGAGAAGAAAATATTTTTTTTTATTTTCCTATTCACATACATATTTAGTAATTTCAGTCTTATTTGGAAGAAGGAATTTCAACAGTTTAATCCGGAAATGACAAATTGAGAGAATCGTTATCAATCAAAAGAATTGAGAGAGTCGAGAATTTTATCCTGAATTTTCACCACCTAGACTCATTTTAACTATGTCATGTTCATAGACTAGAGACATGGACTACATTTCCCATGAGCCTTTGTTTCCGTCTTTGTGTGTAGTCTTCGGTTATTTAAGTCTCCGCCTGTGCTGTTCTCTGTCATGCTCCTCAGTTTCTGTAACTCATTATTAAAGTCATTTTTAATTTAATTTTAATTAGCATAGCGACTTTGTGTTGGTCTTAGTTTCTTGAACCAAGAAAAGCGCTATATAAATAAACTTCAACTTGAACTCGAAATGAAGGAGTCTCCTCAGTGAACTATAGTAGAAAGCAGCAGCACTCGGTACGTTCGTGATTCGTTCAAACGGATCACTCGTTCTTCTGTCATTTCGTTCACTCGTCACGTGACAGCCCTGGTTAAAAAACCTGAATCAGTCATCACTTCTTGCCATGTGTGTATTTGAATTCATGATTTGATATTCAGACCAGGTGTCATGCTTTAGGTCTAATTGTATTACTATGTTCAGCTGTGTCTCGTTTGTTCTAATTGGTTCTCTCTTTTGTTTGGTGTAAGTTTGTTTGGTTTCGTCTTTCCGAGTTTTGGGATTTTGGTCTTGTTTGCTTGCTTTAATTTTGAGTTACTCTATATCTAGATAGGTATTCTTGCTCCTGCCTTGTTCTTGTCTAGTTCCAAATAAAATTCCATAAAAATTCATATAAAAATATAGAAAATCTATTTCCATTTTTTTATGTCAACAGAGGTCAACTAAGTCAGAATATCTATGCTGAGCTGTGCAGCAAATCAATTTCTACAAAGCGCACACACACACACACACACACACACACAAGCACACACACACACACACACACACACACACACACACACACAATCTGATGCCTTAAGTCAAAGGTCATCAAACTTTTTATTGACAAAAATGGAGGCCAGTGGTCCGACATCTTACTCAAACACAGGTCAACCATGTTTACTAGTGGCTGAAGTGTGTGTGTGTGTGTGTGTGTGTGTGTAGGGTCAAAAAGCAACCAGTCCATTTTTGACCTCGTTTGACCCCCTTTTTAGATTTAACCCAAACTTTTGTTGAAAGCTGAAGAGCAGTTTTTGAAATCATGTGCTATTCCTTCACAAAAGAACACAACCCTAGGAAAGATAAGACTGATAACAGGCGAGTAAGCGCCGGATCCAGGAAATGAAAACAGTCTCGTTCCTTCCTCATAAGACACGAGCGAGCAGAAGAAATTGAGGAGAGGTCATCAAAGCCGACTGTCAATTGGAGCTCCAGTGCGCATTTCTCATGCGTTTAGTTTATTTTTAGAACTCATTTCCTATATTGGCACATACCTCAAAGACTTAACTTTACAGAAAAAAAAGCTGTTCAGCACTTCTATACTTGAAGAAAATCCATCCCTCTGTCTTCTGAGCCACGTTTCAGAAACATTTTCTGAACCACTATTCAGAAAAAAAGAATATTTAAATGGATTCAGAGCCAATCCTAGCAAACCAGGGCCTGGGGGTGGATCCACACTATGGTGGACAACCAATCACAGAGCAGAGCAGTTTTTCAGGCTCAAAATAAAAATAATAGTTATTATTATTATTATTATTATTATAATTATTATTATTGTTATTATTATTAATAACGTTTCTGGTTTAATTATGGAAATATTCTCTTAAAAAGTTTTTCTTCATTTAACAAACCTAACTTTTAAGTCGATTCTAGTGGTCAGGACTTCATTTCCCAAGATCCTTTGCTCTCCAGTCAGACTCCGCACATGCGCAGAGCAATTGTTTTATCCGACGCCACAACGAAGATTTAATTTAAAATAGGGGCTTATATTTATTATAAGTAATATTTATTATAAGTAATTCAAATATGATATTTATCATATTTGAAATCGGCCATTATAAGCACATTTTTGAGCTTCGAATAATTTGAAGGGTGCTTATATTTGCGTAAATACGGTACTAAATCACAAACGTAGTCAAGTAGAGAGTAAAAGTTTCTTATATCTTTGATACTCAGCACAAGTACAAAGTAGCCAGAAATACTCAAGTAAACTAACAAAGACCATGTACTCAAGTACTTTGCACCGCTCAGGATAATTCCCAGGCACGTGATGCAAATTTCTCCTGACGCGGCAGAAGAGCAAAGGTTTGTGCAAGGATCTCAGAAAGACAAGGTTCTCCTTCAGAACGTTAAAGGACAAGAGCTGGAGTCTTATCTTCACACCAGGTCTCCCTGAGTCACCGGTCCCGGGCTAAGCTCATTATGTAAAACACGGCGCGGCACGAAGGCCACATCCCGGAGACTAAAGCCCCATTGACGATGCACTTCATGTTTTAAAACATCTATTTTAAGCCGCCGGCGTCTGCGGATTTACTCGGGGCGTGGAAATCTCCGGTGACATTGAATCAGAGCCTCTCCGTGGCTTTGTTTATGTCCCTTCACAATGTTCGCTTGGTACGTACTCGCTCTCTCTAGAACGAAAAAGAAATGACACCGCGTAAACGACAACGATCCTGATAATAAACGCCGCGTTTTTTGACGAGCCGTCAATCAACATACTAGTGGAAAACGTAATCATGTTTTTAGAATATTTAAATAATAAAAGTAAGATAATAAAGTAGAATAATGTCTAGAAAAGGTGCTCTGGTTGTAGGTGAAGGTCAACACAAAGGTCACACTAATCAGCTGAGATTTTTCACAAACCAACTTCTACAAAAAATGGCTCGTTGATTGGAACTGAACTAAGTGGGATGATAAATTCAAATAAAAATACAAACAATAATGAGCAATTAAACAACACGTCTGCTTCCAGTAAGGAACACATTCTGGTTTGGGATTGGAACCTGTGACCTTTAACCCCTGCGACACACCCACCCTAAGGTGAAGTTCATGAGCATCTGTGAACAGAATTAACAGGAGTCTGAGTTGAATAACCGTATTTATGCGAATAAGCACCCTTTTTATTGCCAATTTTTAACGCACAAAAAACTACTGGGTTAGCCTAGCTTAGCAAAACCGGCCACAAACAAGTCCAGTGCGTAATCGCAAAAAGAGTCGAAACAGTCGAAAATGAAGAACACGGGAAAGAAGTAAAAAAAAAAAAAAATCGAAGGAACAGACACAATCAAAACGCTGGGTCGCTGCACAGGGGATAATAATATGCTATGTAAACCGCTAACGTAATAGAACCAGGAACGTTAATAAAAAAAATAGAATGACAAACAAATTATACATTTTTTTTTTTTTTATTTTGTGCCCGAAAAACCAGTGGGTGCTTATATTTGCATAAGTACGGTAATAATTAAATTAATTTAGATGGCGCCTTTCGAGACCCTTGAACTCTTTCGCTTAAGTCAGAAACTGTGGTGGTCACTGTCAAGTTCTGATGAGTTTTGAATTGTTGACCACTTGCGCCATTTATTTTCATAAATTACATTTATGTAATTAGCTGCATTATCATCTTTTAAGGGTTGAATGTGAGCTTGACCTTTGGTGGTCCGCACCATGAGCCACAGGGACGCGAAATAGATCAATTACGTGCAATGTAGCAGGATTAAAACCATTAAAAGTTTTTTACAGCTAGTTTGAAATAAAAATGAACAGTTTAAACCATCAATAAAACCACCTAGTGGTTTTGATCATTTATAGCCAGAATATGATTGAAAAATTGAAGTGAATTAAAGAAAAAAAAAAAAAAAGCCAATTAAAAACATGAATCGTTTTCATTTCATTTTCTATGAGGCTGAAATCCAAACAAATTGTGTAAAATATTATCCTCAGTGAGAAATACCCAGGCCCTCGTCAAAACCAGTAAGTACGTTTGGATACTTACTGTCCAATTAGTTTAATCAAGTAATGGTTTGGGTGAAAAGACGAACCCTTAGACTTTCACTGGGAGCAAAACAACTTGTTATTCCAGCGCGGCCCGTCTTTTCATTACAATTCCGGCGACTCTCCACAGTAATTGAGGCGATATTTTAAAACTGTAGCGTTAGCAGCTTTTCTAAGATGTTTTTAAAATCCAATGATTTGTTCGTGCGTGCACACGGAGGATTTTCTCGCTTCATCCGCTCGCATCAACAAACTGGGAAACGCTCACTGAAATCTCTCCGTCTCCCCCATAAATGCAAATGAATTTCTGTGACCGGCTTCTTGTTGAGGAGGATTTGGGATGGATTCATCTGACCTGCTTTTAAAAGTCAAGACTGACACCCAAATAAGCTAAACTTATTTATTGCTTTTTAATGTGAAATTACGATGAGCCGACTTCAGATGAACTATTGTGGCGTCCGCAAAAGTAGTTTATTATTCAAGATGACTGCTTTTCTGAAAGGAATATTTGAGCAGAATCCTACCAAACTTCTATAAAACGTGCACATTTGGAAGGTGTGAAATCTGATAGCTGTATGGACACACATATATGCACTAAAAATAATTTGTAATACCTCAGAACTGCGAGTTTTATGCATTTACGTATATAAAGACGTTTACAAGTTTGGATTCTGAGATTTAAAAAAAAAAAAACCCACATAATTCGGAATTAATAGATTAATAGATAATTAATTCATTTGAGAGAACAAAATCTGTGAGTATATAACTTGAAATTAGGAGAAAAACTATTTGAAATTGGAAAAATGTCAGACTGTCTTTTGAAATAGAAGTTTATAATTCTGAATGACTGTACAAATTCATAATTGGGGGATTTTGCGTTTGAAACTATTAAGTTTGCGATAAAAAAACAAAAACAATTCAAACTAGAAAATTTAAAAGAGTTTAAAATTAGAGTCTGAGATAAAAAAAAAAAATAATAATAATGCTGAGTTCATAACTAGCAAGTTTGAAATAAAAAATAACAATTCCGAGTTTAGTGAAACTGAAATAAACTGAAATAAGTCTTTTAAAAAAAATTTCCAGAGTTAAAACTACCAAGTCTGAGGAAAAGAAATTAACAATTTTGAGTTTAAAACTAGCAAGTATGAGATAAATAACAATTCTGAGTTTATAACTAGCAAGTCCCCTACAAGTTTAAACTAGCAAAAAAAAAAATCAAATACAAGTTTAATACACAATTTTGAGACAATAATAAACAATAATAAAAAGTCACAGTTCCGATTTCATAACTGGACATTCTGAGCTAAAAAGTCGCAGTCCTATTATTTACATTTGCATTTATTTTTTCATATATATATATATTTAGTGGTGAAAATGAGCTTCAATATAAATGTGACCAAGACTGACCACCAGCAAGCCGTTTCATCCAAAGGGTCCGGTTTATCTTCCAGCACTGAAAACCCGAGACGTGTGCGTTGCCCTCAATCAGTACTGGCCGACCCTCCGCACTTCTCCATTGGTGAAGACACATCATCCATCCCATGATCAATCCCTCAAACCCATGTGCTATTAACCTTGCCGCTGTGATGGACTTCCACGGCTCGTGGCTGTGGCCCAGCCATTTTTCCGGTTTGTAGTTTGATGGGAAAGTAATGAGAGGAATCCCGCTTGTAATCTTTAGATGTGGGAGGAGACCAGCAGAACATCCACAGGCCCTGAAAACACTTACACCACTCGACTGAAAATAGTGTAAAAGAGAATACTGTGGTACCCCGACTTACGATTGTTCTAGATAAGGAAAATCCCAAGTAACGAAATGCATCATCGCAAAAATGTCGTCCCGAGTTCCGAAATATTTTCGCAGTACAAAAGGTCTTTTTCTTACCGCTATCATGCATGGAGACGAAAAAAAACAACTAGTTTGAACTACTTTGCACGTCAAATAAAAAAAAACCCCAACAAAAACACTAGTTAATTTCAGAGAACTTGCTTCCAAAATATCAAATAATCTTGTACTCTCCCAGAATTGTGATGTGTTTTTTTTTTTTCTCTCCAGTAGCGCCGCCATTTTGAAAGGACGCTGTGCAAATCCCTGAGATTACCGTAATCTCGCGAGAGCGGTGACGTCGCTTGGTCTTTCCCTACGAAAATCTCAGGGATTCCGGCAAATCTCAGGCATTTATTGCCAATATTTTATCATTTAATACACAATTTAGTCTGAATTCATAAAATGTGGCTCAGATAACAAACGAAACGGCTCTAATTTCGGGAGTAAAAAAAAGGGAGTCATTTCGCATTATTCATATTATCAAAACACATTACTACATTATTAATTATTAATTATTTTTAAAACAAAATGAAAAAAAAAATCTCTAATAGAAGGCGGAACAGTTGAAAAACCGAACGCCATGGCCTTCTATTAGAGGTTTTACGATCCGTTTCCATTCAACGATTGACAGAGTGTTGGACATCACGATTGTATAAATCAACGTCGAAAAATGCATGAATTTTTAAAAGCATTATTTCAATTAAAAAATAATACAATTGCTGTTTGTTTTGCAGATCGTTTGATAGTATTGCTAGGTGAAAATTGTGCGGATTTCGGATTGTCCTCACAAATTTGCTTCATACGTTCTACGACAGGGGTGTGCAAACTTTTTGATTCGCTGGCCACGTTGGGTTCTAACACTTGACAAAGGGGCCGGACCGGGCTTCCTGGTTCAGCAGCTGTCAATCACATTCTCACTAGCCAATCAGAGTAAGGGCCGCCCCTATGTGAAGCTAGTGCCAGAAGCTCAAACAAAAAAAATAAATGGACGAAATAACGAAGCGGAAAAAAAGGTCAAACCAAAACGTGAAGATTTTTGTTCGTTTCTTAGACATTTAAGTTCTGATTGAATTCTGATTCCATAGACTGACACTATAAAAATACATGTTAAAAATCTACTAGTACAACACTTTTACGTACATTTGGTCTTTATGGGTCCAGTTTTTTAAACGTGTTAGATGAAAACATAAAACAATAACCCTTCATAACATATTTACCGGGTTTAAATAAAAAAAAAATCTGACTTTCATTTAATTTTTACCAGTTACGTGTGTTTCCAGTAGCGGCTGAGCTAATGTCTTCTCGTCTCAGGCGTTTATGAAGAGCAACATGTTTTCTTGCGCAAATGAGTTTTCCATGGCGTCTTAATTTCCGCTAGGCTGACATCACGCTGAACGCTAGGGCGCGGCGGGTGCGAACGGTGAAGCTAATGTCCCGTGAACAGCACATCGCTCCAGCTTACTTTGCTATGCAACTCGCTTTAGTAACTTAAATCCATCACGGAGTCCTTAGCTGTCACGCCGCGTGTGGAGGAACGGAGACGTGGAGGCAAACCAGACAAAGCTAGATGATGCTGATCATACCGGAATATTAAAAAAATACACATTTTTCGACACATTTTCAAGTTCGTTGTGCAACAGAGGTGTAAAGTACTTGAGTAAAAGGACCTAACTCAAGTATGTTTTTTGCTACTTTGTACTTGTACTGAGTATCAAAAACTAAAGCAACTTTTACTCTCTACTCCACTACATTTGTGATTGTGTACTGTAGCTGTACATTTTACTCCACTACAATTGAGTGGACAAATACTCGTTACATTGTAATTGTGCGCAACAAGTCGACATTGATTTCTATCA
Organism: Paedocypris sp. Pulau Singkep; assembly: GCA_017309775.1. Lineage (NCBI taxonomy): Eukaryota > Metazoa > Chordata > Actinopteri > Cypriniformes > Paedocypris > Paedocypris sp. Pulau Singkep. The sequence continues at coordinate 2,094,714 of MU204326.1, read as the reverse complement.
TGGTAAATTTACTGGTGATATCGCCATCTGCATGATGCTGAAGGTACTGGATGCTATTTATCATTAACGTAAATTAGAGACGTGAATGCATTTTACTAATTTACATCTTATATAATTTACTAATCGGAATTTTAATTTACTAATTTATTTTTTATTTGCACACTTCAGTTTGACTGAGACTGACTTTTTGTTCATTTTATCTACTTTGTTCTACCATTTTAAAAACATTGAGGCGTTAAATTTAGGTTCATTTCCCCTAAATTCAGTACAGAGTAAAATACTCAAGTTCTTTTTAAAAAGGACACTTTGCTACTCAAGTCTTTTTCAAATGGGTTACTTGTATTGGAGTAATTTTTACAATAATGATCTGTACTTTTACTCAAGTATTGCTGTCTGGTACTCTTTTATTTCCATTTCTAGTCTGTAGTGGAACTTCCTAGTGATATCAAAATGACCTTGAAATGGCAATTCAATATATTCAAGCATAAAAAGACTAGTAAAGAGGACGACTTGACCTCCATTAATCTTGATTGGTCAGGATTGGTGGCCGACCAATCACAAAGCAGGACACACATATTCACACTCTCACTCACATGGGGGAATTTGCAGACCCCGTTTTCATCTCAACATATGAAATTAGACTGTTAGAAGAAACCGGAGACCCTGAGGAAACCCACGCAAACGGAAAAAAGACTCAAACATTGTTCCACCATGCCGCCCTGAAATAAACCCCATCAGGAATTAAAATAGGACGCACAGGACACGCTAAAGTAAATAAACGTGTTAGAACTTTCAAGGGTTTTTTACCCTAATTGAAAAACAGAGAACTTATGAATCTCTGATCAAAGTAGTAACACGCATTCGTTAATTCAAGCTTATTTTGCAAAACGTGCCCCTGCCGAGGTTACGGAAGGAGTAACTTATTCAAAACGAAGTACCAACCCAGGAAGATATCAACCACTCAGGACTTGTACTCCAGGGGTGTACTTGAGTAAATGGACTTCCTTACTTTGTTTACGTTTTTATTTGGTACTTTGTACTTGTACTGTCTCCCGAGTGTTTTGTGTGTGTGTGCATGTTGTGTTCTGTAAGGCGACATTGTCAAAGTAGCAAAGTATCCAATTTTTAAAGAACTTAAGTATTTTACTCGCACTGAATATAGCCAAAAAAAAGTGAAAACAAACCATTCATGAGGTTTTGTTTTCTAATACAGAAACGAAATTTAACACCTCAATGTTTAAAAATAGTAGAACACAGTAGATAAAAAGAACAAAAAGTAACATAACATTACATATCATTATGCGTACAAATACCACTGTATAGTCAGGAAAGATCTGTATAGATTAACTTGTCAAAAAATATTTAACATTAAACAGATGAAATGTGTTTCATCAAATTTGACGGTAAATTTTTAAAAGTACTTTTTTTTGTTGTCCGTGGTGAAAAAGCAGACACAGCATCTTAGTAAGAGTCCTTCTGTTTTTCCACAAAAGTAATTTACATAAGGCCGTGGATGGTGCAGTACCTTCAGCATCCTGCAGATGGCGATATCACCTCGTCTGCCCAAAAAATTAAAACATATACGTATATAGTGTATATTTAATATATATAGTCTTAAGTTTTAAGACTATTTTTCTATTTATGCTATTTTTCATCTTTAAGTGTGTTATAATATCGGGAAAAGGTTGTGAACTTTGGAACGGAGGAGAATTTCCCCAAAAGGACGGATAAAGAATTCCTGATAAATGTCCATTCAAATGCAGTGGAGTAAAAAGTACAGATACACCATCACAAATGCAGTGGAGTAGAGAGTATAAAATAGAGATACTCACTACAGGGACAAAGTAGCAAAAAAAAAAAAACCCTACTTAAGTAACGTCACATCTACTCAAGTACTTTACACCTCCGTCGGGCGGTTTGAGGAGGTTTTGTAGGGCTCCACCTGACTCCTGCGGGAGGCCGTTGTGTCTGATGTAAATGTCAGGCTCCTCGTACATATGTTGTTGCTCTGTTGTATCGGGCACGAATGGCCTCCGGGGAAGTTATGTCACTATCGATCTCAGCAGATTTTCCTCATGCTGATGTTCTGTTCTCCCAGAAAGCCGTTTCAACATCTTTTTAACACTTGCGCACCAGGTGGCCCTGGTCCAGAACCTGAGGTGTAGTAGCGAAGTAAAGCTACTTGTGTAGAATCTACTCAAGTAGAATTGTGGCTTATTCACACTTGACTAGAGTGATTCTTTTTCTGCTTACTTTTTTTTTTTTGTGTTCAGGTCAAATTGGCCCGTTGTCAAAGTTTAAAAAATCTATTTAAAACGGAATATGTCAACTAAATAAGCTAAATAAAACTAAATTAATATTTAAAAATAATTTTTCATCATTACAATACTAGTCATCATATGTTCCACTCTGAAACACATATTAATGCTCAGTAGTGCGCACATATAGTTTTTATTTTTCATTTCATTCGTATCTAATTCAACGTGCAATATTTTTCCATTCATATTCTTTATCTTTACTTATTGTTTACCATTGTGGCTTCTGCAAAATATACATTTCTCATTGTTGGGATAAATAATTCTAATTCTAATTATTATTATTCCTAATGTGTAAGGCTAAGCTTTGTTAAAAAAAAGCATTAATTTCTGATGTACTTATATGCAGCAACATTTTAATATAACAATATAGTTCCTTAATGGCATTTTATCCTTGAATTACTTTTACGTTTATACTCCAAGTAGTTTTCTCAGTACTAGTAACGGTACTTTTACTTCAGCCAAAAGACCGGGCTGTTACTTTTTCTGTCACAGAAGTATTTTTGAACACTAGTATCTGTACTTCTACTTAAGTATCGACTGTGACTACTTTTGACAGAACTGAGCAGAACGACTCGCTGCGAAGGAGGAGAGTCGCCCTAACGATCGGAGAGGATGAGGAAGAGAAGTCACACGCTTCTTATTTCTGAGACGTTGAGCTGGTTTAAATTGGCTCCCATTATCAGAGAGACTAATTTCTGTCGCACAGGCTCATTACTAGAATTCTCGTAGCCGTAGTGTCAGCGTCAAATTGGCTGTCTAAATATACCTAGAGTCACTTGAAAGTGTCTGGCGTCTTGAATAAAACTCCACGTTTTTTTTGTTGAACACGGATTAAACAATTGCGATTTCTTTCCTGACGAAGGTTCTCACGTGTACGACAGGCTTTTTAGTTTCCTGTCAAGATTATGCGAGACGGCGAGGCCTCTCAAAGGCGACGTTACTTCCGAAATGTAATTACTTGCTAATTACTCGTCGCTTTATTGCATTTCTAATTACTTGTTTTATTCGGCCTGGAAATAATTGTCAGTGTGGACTACATTACCCATAATCATATCTCTTGTCTTGTAGTGTTTTTGTTTATCAGTTTCACTCGTTTTTTGTAGCATCGTCTGTTTCCTCAGTGGTTCATTTGTCCTTTTTGAGTTAGTAAAAATGTAATAAAGCACTACAAATTATTATACGATCATTAAATCACTGATGGTCAAGATAATAAAAATAAAAAATTTTAAGGTTTGAAACTTTTCAGATTTCTTGGTATTAAATATTAATTTATTATTATTATTATTCAATAATACTAATGGTTAAATGTTCTAGCAAAAGATGTTGCTTTAACTCAGTGAAGATGTGCAACAATTTGACACATTTTAGAAAATTCGAAGAATTGACATATTTGTACTCAAAGTATCAATCAGAAAATACACAGTGTTTCAGAAACCGCTTTTATTCGAGGAAAATGTGCAACAATTTGACACGTCAGATCATTTGAAGAATTTAGTAAGTTTTATGTGAATTTAATCACATTTATGGTTTATTATTTATGGTCTGTGTTTGTTATTTTGTTATTTGTTATTTGTTATTATGATGTGCAGTGCGCTATGGTGATGTTTGCTATTGTTTGCTTATTTATTTGTTTGGATTTGTTGTTGCTGTTGTGACGTGAAATTTCCCCGCTGTGGGACTAATAAAGGATTTTTCAATTCAATTTCAATTCAATTCATATTTGAAGAATTTACTCAATTTTATAAGAATTGCATTTTGTTTGATCAAGTATAGTGCAAGCATCCATTAATATAAATAATATTCAAATTTGGTAGATGTGAACAAGTAGTCCATTACTTGTTAAGAACTCTATTATTGAACTTTTCCCGGAGTCAGTGAGAGCTTCATCCGGAGCCACACGCAGTTAATACGCAAAAGCCTTCGAAAACTCACACGTCGGGCCGTGACAATTTATTAAAGATAAGAACGATGAATCCCCCCCGAGGATCTGGTGTCATCTTTTCTAATAAAGATTTCCCGGAGAAATTGGTTTAGCTGAAGCTACGCTTTGTCAGATCGACACCCTCTTTGTTCCGAGGAGTTTGCATTTGTCATCCTCCAGCAGGTAATGATCAGACGGAGCGATAATCATATATCCACTGTCACTCCAAACGCCTGATATATTACACGCATTCTCTCCATCCAGACCGATCCTGCCATTACATGCTTCACCAAAGACTGATATTAGCGATGTGATTGGCTGTGATTAACACACGGGCGTGTTCTTAATTTCGTATTTATTATTTTCGTTATTTACGTTTTCCACGTAAAACATAATCCACGTAAAACAGTCACAGCAAAGTTCTGATGTTCATAGGGTTAACACTTTCAACACTCAAAAATCCAGGGGGCGGGGCTATTTTGGTGGGCGGGGCAATTGGGGCGGTACGACATCGTCTTTAATTGAAATACAGTCAGTCTTTCTCTTTAACAACTTTAACAGACTTCTCTAATGCTTATTGTATTTTATTGGGTGGCAAAAATATTTGTGGCAGTTAAACAACTAAATATAATATATATCAATTCATATTAAATACATATATTTTTGATTGACATGCAGAAAACTAAATTATAAAACAATGACTACAGCTACACTGCAAAAAAAAAATCCACATGAAAAAACAAGTAAAAAAAAATTTTATTAAGTAAAATTATTGGCCAAATTTGACTTGGTAAGACGTTTGAAACCAGACAAAAAATCTTGTTACACGGTATATATATATATACTTTACGGAAATATGCTAAATTAATCATAATGGGATGGCCAACCATCTGCTAAAGCACTTTTTCCACGTCTGGGTCACAGGGAGCCAACCGCAAACGTTGCTTTGACGGCGGGACACACCCCCTGTATTAGTGACCGACCAATCACAGGACACTCACACCAAATTACTATTTTTTCCAGACTCCAATTCTCCGACATATTATGGTCTGTGGGAGGAAAACAGAGACCCTGAGGAAACCCAGAACATATATGGTTCCTTCTTGCTGCGAGACCACACTACAGAAAAAGTTAAAATAATCGTATAGAAAGGCTGCCTAGTTTAGTGCTCGGAACCGAATCACACCGGCACCTCCTAAAGCTGTTAAAATCTTAATTATGGTACTTCATGTTTTCTTAATTAAGCAGAAAAGTGCCTTACAAATACTCAGAACTTGAACTTGAACTTGACGGCGGCCATAATTACGTCTTCCTCACCAGTAATCCCGTTCCAGAGCGTTCACACATTTCCTTGATTATCCTCCTGAAGACAAAGTGCCCGACGCTTTACCTTCTCCAGTTACCCTGCCAACAGCGGGCACAAGAATAATTAACTCTACGTCTCATACAGAGAGACACCATCCTAGAAGAGGACGGAAAGATGTGGAGCAAATAAGGTCGACACAGGCCTGGATAACGGCATTAGAACCAGGGAGAAATCAGATAAAAGACGGCGTGAAGAAGAAAGAGCGAGACGGCCAGAAATCTAAAGCAAAGCAAACGAGTCTGATGGGATAACAGCTTGCCAGTAATGGCCATTTCATTTATTTCTGCCCTCGATTTCCTCTTCAAAGAGCTCCGAGGCAACGCTCGGAATGCTGGATTAATACTTCCTAAATACAAAAAAAAGAGGGTTTCATTGTGGTCAAATGAGCGCGGGAGCAAAGGAAAAGCGTGATTGTTTCATGGGGAGATTAGTGAGGACAACCATCTGTTCGCCTTTATTTCACCTTCACTAACTAAACTAACTGGACACACACACACACACACACACACACACATTTGCAGTGTATCTTTGTGGGGACTCACCATTGACTGACCTACAAAATGATACCTCCCCACCCACACTGACTCCACCCATAAAAAAGACCCCGCCTCTTAATAGATTTAGGACCCAGCCAAATGTCCCCACAAGTGACCATAAGGTGTCCACATTCATAAAAAAGACCCCGCTCCTTACTCTAATATTAACCGAAACTAAAATGTAACTTCAGATCATTAAAATTCCACCTTGACCCCTAAACAGCCCATAATAGTTTTAGGACCCAGCCAAATGTCCCCACAAGTGACCATAGGGCGCACACA
>MU204326.1:2067249-2088191 GCA_017309775.1 Paedocypris sp. Pulau Singkep | reverse complement strand
ATAATAGTTTTAGGACCCAGCCAAATGTCCCCACAAGTGACCATAGGGCGCACACATTCATAAAAAAGACCCCGCTCCTTACTCTAACCTTAACCAAAACTAAAATGTAACTTCAGATCATTAAAATCCCACCTTGACCCCTAAACAGCCCATAATAGTTTTAGGACCCAGCCAAATGTCCCCACAAGTGACCATAGGGTCCCCAATTTGGAATAAAAAACATTTAGGGCCCTACTGTGACTACAGTACATGTTTGTACACACACACACACACACACACACACACACACACACAAACACAGGCAGTTTTCCACTTCCACTTCTTCCATTTCTGGGGCACGATGAGATTGAGCTAATCTCAGCATCTTGGGACCAAGTCTTAGTTAAACAACATTGCAGTAATTAATAATTCTGCATTTTTTCCCCCAATTAGAATAATTGAATATATTAACACGTATAATGTTATTATACTTATATTACAGACTATCCAATGTATCCAACGCAATTCCTGGGAATAAATGAAAAGTTGAACTAACCAAGGCCAATACTGTAAAAAAAATAACAGTTTCTAAAAGTGGTAATTGTGCCAAAAAAATCTCAATGTAACAACAATAATTGTTTGTAATACATAATTTAGTAGGAATAGTTCCTCTGTGACGTCTTAGTAAAACCTTCTATGAATGTCTGGTGGTCAGTCGATATGCGTGTGGGTTAAGCCAGAGAGTAAATAAAGAAACCAGCGCAACACATTAAAGAATTGATTTAGTCTATAAAACCACAGGACGCTAAGGAAATCAAACAGCAGTGCGTTCCTTATTTAATAAATGTTTGATTTTTCAATATTGTTCTGATATATTGCGATCTCCAAAAAAAAAAAAAAAAATCACACACACATAAAACAAAGACGTTTTCACAGAAAAATCCATTTGCTAATCAAACGTGAGCTTGCAAAAGCCAGTTTATGAATTATCGATAAACCAGCCGAACAACGAAAGAGAATGGAATGAATATGTGGGAAGGAAATAAATAGAGAGGAAAAAAAAGTCTAATTCTTATAAACAGCCAATTAATTTCACCGAGCTGGAATAGTAAATCAGTTTAGTAGTAATCATGAATTCTATTGGCAAAAATCTCCTCGAGCTATTTAATATTATAGACGTTCTCTGGGTGGCATTTTTTAATTAGGTGAATTGTCTTGATTCAGAAAGATATTTTTCTACTGTATAAAGGTAAAAGAGTAAAAAAAAAATCCAATTAACAATAAATTCACACCCATCGTTATTTGTTTAATGGACCAGAAAAAGACGTGACTTACTTGTACATTATTACTGGGAGTTATGCTGTAAACATTAGATATATCGTGATCTGGTCCCAGGATAATGGCTCATCAGCAGCAGGAAATAAATGTAAAAAACAGATACTAATCATTTATAAACACCATTAAACCTTCCATGAATTCCAAATCAGTTTTTTTTTGTTGTTTTTCCTGCAGATTTAATTTTCCTAGAATGAAAGATGGCTTTCCTCTAGACTTAAAGCAAAAATATATTTTCCCTACTACCGTATTTACGCAAATACGCAAATATAAGCACCTCCCTGATAATTCAGGCACAATATTAAAAAAAAAATGTATTAATTTTTTATAACATTTCTGGTTCAATTATGTCAATATTCTCTTAAAAATACTATTTTTCCTTTACTTAACAAACCTAACTTGTGACTTGTATCATTTTGATATCGTTTTACTTTAGTAATAAAGAACAAAAAGTCGATTCTAGACTGACTGATTTTCCAACTGAGCTCTGATTGGTTGACTTTCTAAGATTTTCTTCTATCTGGTTGGATTTTATTATTCTTGGATTTAAATTTTGGAAAGATTTTTATTATTACTGGTTATTATTATAACCAATTCTGTGATTCCCGCAAACATACATTGTTGCACAAAACGGCCAAGCTAGAAACATTGTTAGCACAGCCTGACATCACAGCTACAAAGCTTTGCAACATTGTTTCAGACCCGAGAGTGAGGTGACAGACCTCGTCTTACCGTAAATTACGCGGCTCATACCCGCGCGCCGCCAGTCTGGCCCTTCACTTCTCAGTCGCCGGGGTGTAAAGCCGTAAACGAGCTGCGGAGCTCAGGGATTGGTGGGCACACAGCAGACAGCTAGTCAATACACAAACAGCTCTGCCTCGCCCGCCTAAAATACCAGAACGTTAGCGCGGAAACTTCCACTGTCCTAGCAGCGATGGGAATAACGACGTTACTTTTTTCAGTAACGAGTAGTCGAATGCAATTACTTTTTCCTCCGTTGCCTCCGTAAAAATGCTGTGTTACTTTAATTGTGGTCGCCGAAGCGGTTTTCGTCCAGAGTCTGTGTTGTTTTTCCCTCTGGTGGGCGTGTGTTGATGGGGTGGGGCTTAACTGGTGATGGGTGTGTCTCGGCACGTGGTGCGATTAAAAACGTGATGATTGGCTTAGATTAAATGTCAGAAGTTTTGCGTTTGGTCAAATACAAGCGCTCACCCAGCAGGAGTCAGCGATGAGTTGAAGAGATGAGCCATGGAGTTTAGGTTTTTTTTTCAAATTTTTTAATCTAATTTATTTTGTACTAGAAAGAGTGTACATTTTTGTTTTTGTTATTTAATTTTGATACATTGTTAAGTATTATATTGAGCGCAGAACACTCACTTGTTAAACTGTTGAATTGTTTACTGAATTTTGTTAATTTACGTAAGCATAATCCATATTTAGATTTATTTGTTGGCCAGTATGTGCAATAAATATTAAAAGTTATCGTTGTATTATTCACTAAACTAATGATAATATTTACAATATTAATTTGAATTTGATAGGCGTCTCTCACATTGTCCCACAACAATTAAAATAGTTGAGATTAATGTACAGTGCTTTATAATAATAATAATAATTATAATTTATTTTAATAATATTTAATAAAATTTGTTTTATTTAGTGTCCATTTCATTCATTTAACCTATACAAAATTAACAGCAGCCAAGTTATTTGACCAAAAAAAAAAAAAAAAATGGTCGCAAAAAGTAATGCAACCGTCCCTGGTTATTAGTTACTTTCATGACGATGCAACTCACTCAGTTAATTACTAACTTACTAAGTAAGTTACTTTTTGTTAGAAGTAACTAGTAACTGTAAAAATGACTTTTTTAAAAGGAAAGTTCTCGACACTGCTTATTAGCTACAATGCTAATTGCTAACAACCAGCGAATCCCGCCGTGGCTCTGCGTTGGTCTCGCGGCCATCGCAGCATGTGATTGAGAGGAAAGCGGCACACGGCTCATTTAGCTGACGCCTCATCACGACGAAAGCAACGGCGTTTATCGTTTCGTGGGTTGTCGCTTTGTTTGGTTGTGTTATTGGGTCGGGATGATCGATTCGCCGCCGTTAGACAGTGGGAAAGGTTATTTCCCAGAAAGCAGATTACGGCCGAGATTCTACGTGATCTGATGCGGATTGCGTCCAGGAGCGAAACGATTAGCCACGTCTCGGACTGAATAATGGCTAAGTAAATTAAAACAGACTGGTTATTATTTGCATCAGGCGTGGAATAATGGCTATTATCCCGGAGGAAATATACTCACATGACCTGGCGGGGAAGGATTGCGTCACGAGGCGTTTAGCGAGCGGTGCACTATGTTTGATTAAACATTCAAATGGGACTATCTTTGGGAGAGGACAAGGATGAACTGAGTTCAACTTCACAACTCATTTTACGTACTACACACACCCGATTATGACAATCGCTCTTAAGTTCAAGTTCAAAGATTATTTATATAGCGCTTTTCTTAGTTCGAGACCAACGCAAAGTCGCCGAATTTCGGAAATTTCTCGAAATGCGGAATTTTTACCTTGGCGTTTTAACCCGGTATGAGTTGACTTTTACTGTCTTTTATTGTCTTACCTTTGTTTTATATCTGTTTTATATCTTATCGTTGTTATACGTTTGACTGTTGTGTGTACAACACTTTGGCCAATGCTGATGTTGAAATGAAGGTGCTTGTAGTGGTGTAAAGAGTACCGGACAGCCATACTTGAGTAAAAGTACAGATACTTTCTGTCAAAATTACTCCAATACAAGTAACAAGTCACCCATTTCAAAAAGACTTGAGTCAAAGTAGCAAAGTATCCCATTTTAAAAGAACTTGAGTATTAAGAAGTATTTTTATTCGTGCTCAATATAGGCCCAAAAAAAAGAAATGTGAAAAAAACTATTGTTTTCCGAGACAGAAACAGAATTTAACCTCAATGTTTGAAAACTGATAAAAAGATAAAAAGAACAAAAAGTCAGTCTCAATCACTTACATTTGCAAGCAGATATAAAATAAAATGATTAATCTGATTAGTAAATTGTATATTATATGTATTATATAAAGTTATATATTATATAATAACATTACGCCCCTAATTCGCGTTCTTGTGGTTTCTAATTCACAAATAGCCTCCATTACCTTCAGCAGCCTAAAGATGGCGATATTCACCTCGTCCGCCCAAGAAATTAACCGCGGTATAAATCTCGTCGCGCACAATTACAATGTAACGAGTAACGATAAGTGTTCGTTCAAATGTAGTGGAGTGAAAAGTACTGCTACTCAATCACAATTGCAGTGGAGTAGAGAGTAAAAGTTGCTCATATTTTTTATACTCAGTGTAAGTACGAAGTAGCCAAAAACATACTTAAGTAAAGTAACGAAGTACATTTACTCAAGTACCTTAAACCACTGGGTGCTTGATAAATAAAGTTAAGTTGAGTTGATGCGAATTAGTGGGGAAAATCGTCTTTAAAAAGAAAAATATCCATTACTTATACATTACTTTTTTATCTGTGTTGCCAAAATGAGGGAAAAGAGTCAGTAAAAAAAAAAAAGCTTCTTAATCGCTCGAAAACTGAAATCGAAATTCACCAGTTCGCGACCCAGACGGGGGAAAATCGAATGAAACGTATCTAGCCGGCTGTTGACTAATGCGATTGGGAAAACGTCCTCTACTCCATCGACCCGGCTTGTCTAGAATTCACCTGCAGTGCATCCTCATCTTTTCATTTAGTCCAGCCTTACTCCATTGATATCATCATTTCTCTCACTTCACCGCCGCCTCTCCAGAATCACAATCATGACAGCCGCTCTCGGCTCCAGCTTTTCACTTAGGCAGATTTTCTCTCGTTGAAAAGAAAGAATGAAGAATGTGCGTGTGCGTACAGATGCTGAGATGGTGTTTGGAACCGTAAAGGTCAGAGGTTAAATGGACAGGAAAAGGGTCAAGTTGATTTGTACCAACTGAAAGTCGCGAAATAAATCGCAAAAAGACGCAACTTTTCAAAATCAACTCGTTTTGGCGTTCTGCCACTTTTACCTCTTTTTTTTCTGCAAATATGTTTTTGTAAAAATCTCATGTAAATATTGTCCAACTTCAATCTTGTAATTATATTCATTTGGGCAAAATTCTTACTGCATTGTACAGTATGTGTGCTGTCAAATACTGTACATTTCCCCAATCAGATTCATTAAATGCTATTCTGTCTGTCTGTCTGCACTGCAAAAAATGCACATGAAAAAATAAGAAAATGAAAAACAAAACGAGTAAAAAAAGACTCAAATCAAGTACAATTATTTGTCAATGGGGTGAGAAACGAGACCTATTTTCTTAAAACAGGCAAATTAATCTTTCACTCTTAATTCCAAGCTAGTTAATTAATTAAAAAACAAGATTTATTGTGTCATTTCAAGATCTTTTGGCTTGTCAAGAAACTATATTTTTGCAGTGTGTGTCCATTAATTTCTACACTACTGTTCAAAAACTTGGAGTCACTTTGAAATGTCTTTACATTTGAAAAAAAAGTGTTCCAAAAATATATTTTTTTAAACTCATATAAAGAATCGACTTTTACTTTTTTTGAGGACTTTTCCCACATAGCGTCTTTGCGTTGGTCTTGGACTCAGAAAAGTCCTATAAAAACGAACTTGAACTTAATACTGATGAGCAAGAACGTAACAGTCTTTTCAAGCCTTTACACACACTATATCACCAAAAGTATTGGGTCACCAGTCTCGACTCACTTATGAACTCAAGTGCCATCCCATTCCCAACCCATAGTGCTCAATACGATGTCGGTCCATCTTACAGCTTCAACTCTTCTGAGAAGGCTGTCCACAAGGTTGAGGAGTGTGTTTGTAGGATTATTTTGACCGTTCTTCTAAAAGAGCATTGGTGATGTTGGTGGAGAAGGCCTGGCTCTCAGTCTCCTAATTCATCCCAAAGCTGTTCTACAGGGTTGAGGTCAGGCCAGTCACGTTGGTCCTCACCAGACTCTGTCATCCATGTCTTTATGGACTTGGCTGGATGTTGGAAGTCATGTTGGAAGAGGAAGAGGCTCCAGACTGTTCCCAGAAGATTGGGAGCACGGAATTGTCCGAAATGTTCTGGTGTCCTGAAGCATTCAAAGTTCCTTTCACTAAGGAGCCAAGCCCAACTTCCTGAAAAACCTCATCGGTTGGCCTGGTGACGGAATACTTTTGTTAATATAGTGTGTCTTTCACATTCCGTTCTGTTCCTGCTGGGGTTGGTGGGCTAGTGTGTGGCCACTTCTGTCTATCTAGGTCAGAGAAGGTGCGGAGGAGTTCCCATGGTAATTTGGCCGAGCATATTTAGTCGCCGACCTACGTTCAACTCTCTTCCTCTGGGTGAAACTGATCTCCGGCTTCCAACAATCTGCTCCGAGGACAACGAATGTCAATGTTCTCGCTGACGCAGTTCACACTTATGTATTAGTGGAGCAGATCGACCAGCCAATGAGGGCTCACGTGGAGATTCAGGCTCGACTGAACCTGTGGTCCTCATAGGTTGTGGCACAGCTGTGGTTAGTGTTTGTGCCCTTGTGTATATCTGGGTCAGTGCGCAGTTATCAGGCTGGCACGGCGCCAACAGAACGGAGCCCACAAGCTAAACAAATCTGGAATATTAGACAAATCTTGTCATTTTTTACCTCATGAGATAAATTAAATATGTCAGGATTGTGAGTGAGAGATGACTTTGCTTATTTCCAGAAAATAAGACTTGAATTTTAGTGCTTGGAGAGAAATGCTAATTTTGATGATATTTTACACTAAATCGAGACGTTTTTCAAAGTAGACATACAGTGCAAAAAACACACGTGAAAAAAGAAGAAAATATAAAACAAAATGAGCAAAAAAAGACGTCAATCAAGTAGAATTATCTGCCAATGGGGTGAGAAAGTTTTACTTGGTAAGAGCTTTTGTCTTGAAACAAGCAAATTAATCTTTTACTCTTAATTCTAAGCTAGGTAATTTATCTTGTCTGAAAAAAAAAACACGATTTATTGTGTTATTCCAAGATCTTTTGGCTTGTCAAAACATGGAACTTCCTGAAACAAGGAATGTCAAATGAAATCTTATTTTAAGAACACAATGTTTCTCAATTTAATAAACTAGCTACTTTTTTATATTAAAGCCAATGAGAACAAGAAATGCAGAAATAAATCAACCGTGTAGCAAAATTTTACATTAGCACAATTGTGTAAAATTCTTTGTAAGATTTTGCTTCGTTTTTAGTCGTCCTACCAAGTACAATTTTCTCACCCCATTGGCAGATAATTTTATTTAATTACATTTTTTTCACCAATTTAGTTTCTTATTTTCCTCATCTCTCGCGTGTATTTTTTTGCAGCGCGTCCTCGAATGCCCCAGACTGTGATGTTTTCTTCCCAAGCCACTGCTAATCCAAGCGACCTCATCATCAGAACATTACCACACCGAGAAGCGAATATGTGCGAGTGCTGAGAGGAAATAAGCCAAAAGATCCTCGCATGAACCCAGCCGAGCGCGGGAAACATCGCTTGTTTGGTGATGCCACGAAAGGGCTGCAGCGTACGATTTTTGATCGAATATCGATAACATTCAAAGGACAACGGAGTTTGCTTTCTCATTAATAGATAACAGTGAGACCTTGCTGACGGCTATTTCGTGCAAGTTAATGAGTTACGAAATTACGATTTTGTATTAGATTGCCTGATACTGATACACAAATTGAATTAAATGGATGCAAAAAAAACAAATGGATGGTCACAATAATAATACTACAAGATCAAGTTTATTTATATAGTCCTAGACCTGCGCAACGGAAAAACAGAGGCAATAAAAAGAAAAAGTGTCCATTGTTCATCGCTGTTCAGACTAGCTACTGAGGCGTGAAGAGTACCAGACAGCCATACTTGAGTAAAAGTACAGATAATTACTGTACAAATTACTCTATTACAAGTAACAAGTCACCATTTGAAAAAAGACTTGAGTCAAAGTAGCGAAGTATCCCATTTTAAAAGAACTTGAGTATTTTACTCTGTACTGAATGTGGGGGGGGGGGGCACCAAGGAATGTAAAAACAAACTATTCATGACGTTTTGTTTTCCAATACAGAAACGAAATTGAACACCTCAATGTTTTAAAAAAGGTAGAGCAAAGTAGATAAAAAGAACAGAAAGTCAGTCTCTGACAAACTGAAGTGAATTAGTAAATTATATATGACATAATAAAATTAGTCAAACACATTCACGCCTCTAATTCACTTTCACGTGATATAGCTGATAAACAGAGTCCAGTATCTTCAGCATCCTGCAGATGGCGATATCACCTCGTTCCCCTAAGAAATTTACCGCGGTATGAATCGATGCCGACTTGTTGTGCACACAATTTGACAAGTAAGGGTCCATTCAAATGTAGTGGAGTAAAGAGTACAGATACTCAATCACAAATGTAGTGGAGTAGAGTAAAAGTTGCTTTTCTTTTTGATACCCAGTACAAAGTAGCAAGTAGCAAGTCTTTAGAGTCATTTTTACAATAATTATCTGTACTTTTACTCATTTAAGTAGCAAAGTCCTTTTACTCAAGTACTATACACCTCTGATGGGCTATGAGGAGAAGAGCAAGCTAGATCGCGACAGTGGCCAGGGAAACAAAACCACATTATGATTATAATGACGTAAATGGACTGTGCCCAAAAACTGGACTGGTAAAAGCAGTCTGCTAACAAGCTGATGCCCAATGCCAAGTTTCCGCTGGCACGCCGACAGCTACCTGAGAGGCGACATAGATGGGCAGGTTTTGGGATGAAAGCGTGGAGAACATGCTGAGGGATTTGGGCAGATTAAGATGATTAAAACCACAGTGTGAAAACAGGGCTGGAGCGCCAAGGTCCCGATGAAAGACCACCGTGGTTTAAATTAGCAGACAAAAATAAATCCTTAAAAATGTCAAGTTTAGGAAAATCACGGGACGACTGGCGACTGTTTGACTTTCCGCCGTCTGCTTCGCTGGCAAGTGAACGTCACGGCGCATTGTTGTGCGACAGCTTTCGCGGTCTAGCGCCAATATCCCGCCGTCTCACGCGGCACAAATACATTCTTGACGAGTTTAAAAAATCTTGAAATTAGCACGGCGAATCTTGTTAGTTTCTCTTACAAGATACATTAACTATGGTTGGATTGAGAGTGAGAGATGACTTTGCTTCACATCAAGAAAATAGGACTTGAATTTTATTGCGTAGAAAGAAATGCTAATGTTGATGATGTTTAACACTAAATGGAGACCATTTTCAAAGTAGACGTTGTGTTTTAACACGGAACTTCCTGAAACGAGAAACGTAGAGTGAAATCTTCTCATTTTAAGAAGACAATGTTTCTTCATTTAAGAAACTAGCTACTTTTTTATATTAAAACCAATGAGAACAAGAACGGAAATTGCAGAAACAAATCTATCGTGTAACAAGATATTTTTTTTCTTTTTTCTCGTCTTACCAAGTAAAAAGTTGGCATTGGCAGATCATTTTACTTGATTTAATCTTGATTTAAATTTTTGTTTTTTATTTTCTTATTTTTTCAAGTGGATTTTTTGCAGTGCACCACTGGTTCTGAGAAGGATGAGAGCGTCACATGACAGGAAGTCATTTATTCTCAATGGGAGACGACATCAAGGTCCGTCGAGCAGATTCGTGGTGCGACTGGGGAATCGAACCCATGACCCCGGTATTTCAAACCCCAGCGCTCTACAGACTACAGACAACATTTAAGGTGCAGATACAAGAGATCAGAACAACCCTTGAACACAATTCAAGGAGACAGCAGCTTCCGGAAATATAAATATGTACTCAGAGAACCTTAAGAGTCGATGTGATCAATAAGCCCACGGGAGCTCACTGTCACTATATATATCAGCGCCCGCAGTGGAAAGGAAACGTGCTGATTGGCTGAGCCGGGGCGAGGATTTCCCAAAAGGGGCGGGGATTGACAGGCGCTTCCCGGCTCGTCCAGAGATCCGTGTCCGTCAGCGTGAGATAATCATCACATCACTGAGGTAAAAGTGCAGAAGATGGTGGAGTCCCGTCAGGAACTGAAGAACACACACACCATACCAGCTAAGAAGAGCCTTGCCAATGTAGAAGGATGGTAGTATTATTATTATTCTATTGAGAAGGGTTGTGTGTGTGTGTGTGTGTGCGTGTGTGTGTATCTATCTATCCATCCATCCATCCATCCATCCATCCATCCATCCATCTATCTATCTATCTATCTATCATCCATCCAAATCTATCTATCTATCTATCTATCTGTCTGTCTGTCTGTCTGTCTGTCTATCCATCCATCCATTCTTCTATCTGTCTGTCCGTTTATCCATTCATCTATGCATGCTTCCATCTATCCATCCATCAGATCTATCAATCTGTCTATCCATCCAATCTATCTATCTATCCATCCATCCATGCTTCTATCCATCCATCCATGCTTCTATCTATCTATCTATCCATCCATCCATCCATCCATCTCTCTCTCTATTGCCATCACCTCACTTTCCTTTCCTTCCTTTTTTCCTTTCCTGTCTCTCTCTCTCTCTCTTTCTCTCTCTCTCTCTCTCTATCCATCTTGCAGGTAGGTGTAAATTATGAGCAGACTGTTGTACGACTGTTTACGTTCTACAATCTGCCGTATTGGCATGTCACGTCACAAATGCATTGTGGGTAATGTAGTACGGACACGTCCAAAGGACGTCTTGATACACATGACAAAATTGTGATAAAAACAAAAATCAAGTGGCAAAAAAAGTGTAGCACATTTGAATGTCTTTACACTGGCTACCCGTTAAACACCGTATACAACGTAAAACAATTGCATTGACACGACTGAATTTTCAAAGTTTTTAGAAACTGATTTGATTTGGAAAAAGTGATTTGATTTTGAATTTGATTTTGGATTTTGATTCGAACTTCCTCGAAAGTTCCTTTCGATATTAGGCACTTCAACTTGGGAATGTTCCACCTAGTATGATGCAAAGTGTAAAGTCTAGACTAACATAAATATTGAAAATAACAACAACAACAAATATGTGGAAAAAATGGCATCTCCAGTAGATCAGTTTCATGTATAAAATCCCTCAAGCTAAAATGTGACTTTCAGCTTCACACTTTTTCAAAGGCGCATGTTCACAGCGATAAGTCAGTAAAAACAGATGCTCCTGCCGACAGCACCACACCAGCACCTGACGTTCCTCACTGATCATCCTCGCTGGGCTCCTGGAGACACCTTCTTATTTTAGGGGCCACCTGACTGGAGCTCAGGAGCCAATCCCTGCCAAGCAACACATGTCTGCCCGTCTGCTCTCCGCTGTTAATACACACTTTTAGTTATTTTGCCTTTTTATTTATTTCGAGTTGTGCTTTTATTTTTGTTGTTTTTTCATAAATTTTTATATGTATCTATATTTATTTTATACTTATTTTTTCATTATTTTAAGTTTTTACATTTTAAATAATATACCATTTATTTTGGATTATTTGGATTATTCTTGGAAATTAATTTGTTTATTTGTTATTATTATTGCTATTTATATATTTTGTAGCCTTGTATAAACACACACGTATATATTTTGTAGCTTTTGTAGCGCATTTAATGCAAAACATGCAATGGCCAGTTACATTTTGACATTTTTACTAACCTTTGAACACAAATGAACAATTGACATTTTTCACACATACATTTGCCACAAACAATATAACATACAGTTCTGAGAAATACAAAAGTCGCAAAAATAGGAATAAAATACATAAATAAACACTTAATTATTCACATATTTTAATAAAACTGATGCAAGGAACGTCCATCTCCACAGCTTATATGAAGAGTAAAACCATTCCAACGCAAAGTATTGATTGTGTATTGATAGTTGCTATTAATTCCTTTTTAGACCCCGAGTGGCGAGTCATGGAACTGCAAGTCCAATACGCAGGAACGGGATTGAGCCCAGTTTGTCTCCCGCTCCCCGTGACCCCGAAATGGCAAAGCTGTAATCACTAGAGCAAATTATAATGAACTGGGGATTATTCGCTAGAACGAAGAGTGGTTTTAATTTCCACCGAAGGCCATAATCTGACTGTAAGCGAGTGTAATTCACTGTGAACCAGAAACACGTCAGGAAAAAGAAATGAATCCAGCCTTTTGCTTCTAATCTGTGTTATAAGGCTACGTTGCGTTTTCGTGTCGGTCTTGTTGTGAGATAAACAGACCTTCCAGCAGAACCAGTGCAATCCCATCAAACCTTCCAATCTGTTCCTGCGTTAAGTATTCAGAGCAACGGGGACAAAACAGGTTCAATCACATGAACGTGTAAAGCTCGGTGTAATACACGCGTCTCGGGAACACTGAGAGAAGACTAGACGCCTGACATTCGCCAACTCTGGGGACACTGGCCTGTGAAGCGTCCACTCCCCAATCAGCGCTGTTCTGATCCCAGCCGATGCTTTTCTTCTAATTTGGATTTTTAGCATTAAAGGTTATAGAGCAATTACAAGCGAGAAGAAGTCAGGAAAACCCTCAGGTCCCCGTAAATCGACTGGGGAAGAGAGATATTGTGCAGAATTTAGTTTAGTGCAGAGGTGTAAAGTACTTGAGTAAATTTTAGGTATTTTTGTAAATTTAGTTTTTTTAAATTTCGGTATTTTTGGCTACTTTGTACTTGTACAAAGTATCAAAAATATAAGCAACTTTTAAATTGACGCCGTCCCAATAAATTCACGCAATAAAGTACAAGTACTAATACAAGTACAAATACTACTCTCAGTGTTTCAATGTCTGAAGAATATTTTCAGATTCTTTACGCGTTCGTCGTACACTTTTTTTTGGCTTTTCTTCTAATTCGTATTTTTAGCATTAAAGGTGATAGAGCAATTAGAAGCGCGAGGAAGTCAGGAAGCAGTAAGACGGAAACCCTCAGGTCCCCGTAAATCGAGTGTTTGCTTTACGCTCGCTGTCCTGCAGGGTTGC
Source organism: Paedocypris sp. Pulau Singkep (assembly GCA_017309775.1). Taxonomy (NCBI): domain Eukaryota; kingdom Metazoa; phylum Chordata; class Actinopteri; order Cypriniformes; genus Paedocypris; species Paedocypris sp. Pulau Singkep. Next base: position 2,074,837 of record MU204326.1, on the reverse strand, counting down.
GACTTCACTGTAAATTGCTACTTAGAAGCTCATAATTCCCATTCACCTTTAAAGCACCTTATATGCTAAACGATAGTTCCAAGCGCGGAGTTTTGTGGAGGAAATAAAGCAGCTTATAGGCTTTCGCTAGCAGGAAGCAGGCGAGAACACACAGTCTGGGAAATCCGCGCGAGTGTAGCATCCGCGCTAATCAGGTTTGCTGAGGTAACGGCGCATTATTGGTCCTATCCATTAGGTTAATAGGATTTACGGTGTTATGTTGGCGGATTCCGTGCCGCCTGCACTAAAAGTCGCCCTTAAGGAGCGTCGTGGAGCGCGTTTGAATGCCGCGATTTGCAAAGTCCACAGCGGCTCCGCGCAATCAACGCCCGACACGTTCTGCCAATCTGCCCGACTTTATTACTTTCATTAAAGCTAATGAAAAGGTATGGATTACTTCATCCACGCCGGTCCAGGAGAAGCGGGCGAGACTGCGGTTCTGTGCGTGAGACTCCAAATGTCATTCTCTTTGTGGGAAATATGTATCTTTGGGTTTTAATAAGGAAATCTCATTGCCGCCTTCAAAGAAACTCATTTTGTGGGGTCAGTGCCGGGATAAAGAAACCTCCAATCTGTTTTTTTTCCCTTCATCGATGCTTTATTACAGTTGAGCGTAATAGCGGCTTAATAATAGTTATTCCACATTTCTGCTATCATTAACAGACTCGCTTTAAAGGCCTCGCTTTTACTCTTTCTGTCTTTCACACTTGCTTTAAACGCAAATTCAGAGACATTTTACAGTGTTTTACAATTAAGTTGTAACAATGAAGTTTTTACGTTATGTTTTATGTTTGGCAAGAGTTTCATGATGTTTTTCAGGTGTGTATTTGACTGCGCAACAATGTTTCCTTTTTTAGTCTAGATCTGTTACAATTTTTGGTTTTGTTCTCTTTAAAAGTCATTGTATATTTTTCACGTTTACTTTCATTGTGAAGGGAAATATTCATAGATAAGGAGCAAATGGTAAAATATTAAGAAACATTAAAATATGGCTGCCGTGATTATTTACTGGTTGACTCGTGAAAATAAGAAGTCGACTTGTTTTCTTCTCTTTGAATTTAGTGCAAAATGTCAATTTTTTTTTACTAGTCTAATTCATAAACAATAATGTGTTTCATAATGATTGACGAGTCACATGCGTAACACACTCTATATGTATTATATGAATATATACAAATTCATATAATACACTGAAAAAAGTGTCTCATTGGATCAAAGTAAAAAGTACATAATTACATAATTACACTTTCAAATCGCTTCAATTGCTCCTTCTTACTACAACACAAGACCATGTAAACGTGTTTATGATTCATTCTAAAGTTTAAAATAGTTTAAAAAAAAAAATTTCGTACAGCCCCTGCAAGCTTCTCATTGGCTCATTGGCCAGTCCAAGAAACAAGGTCTTCTTATCATCATCATCTCTTGCTCCAAACCACATTTTTACTTTACTTTACGAAATGTATTTACTTCACGCTTCAAGACTTACTTTTAATCGAAATCAAAGCAAGCATTGTACATTACACTGATGGCTAGACAGAAAATGAAATGTTTTGAGTAAGATCAAGCTTAAAAGCTTCTTTAGACTAACAACACGCCTTTTGCCCTTTTTCAGTGTAACTTATTCCCCCTTTTAGTCAATTAGACATTTAGTCAGATTTTCGGTTCCTTATGTAACATTTTAACACAAATACACAACCAAACATTAGCAAAGCGGCGCCGCACGGAAGAAAATGTGCAGCAACAACACTTACAAAAATGTCATTTATTTAATAAAGAGCAACCTTTGCCGCGTAAACGACGAGAAACCTTCTGGCAGCACAAGCGACGATTGTTCAGCTCGACCTTCCCGCACAGGAAATGAATCCTTCAAGACAGGATGTTAACAACGCTAATAAAACAGATCAAGCGAGCGTCTGAACACCAGCACGGGTTTGGTAAAGTTTCACATCTCTGTTCCCGTCTCGCAGTTCCTTCATCACTTGTCATTCAAATTTCCAAGAGGACTCGAGCGGCGACGTGGGCGGTTTTTTTTTTTTTTTGGTCGTCTCCACAAACAGAGCGAAGCCCGGGCACCAGGGGCTGAGTCGGGGGATTGACAGCGACTTCTAAAGCGTCTCTGCTGACAGTCTTTCATGTCCCTTATTCCTACACACGGAATAATAATATCAAAATTTAGCCGTGACTCAACTAGCACAACCCTCGGCGCCGAGAAAGCATCTTCAGAACCTGAAAGGCACCGGAGAAGTGAACTTGTGAAATCTGTCAGCGTGTGGACCGAGGATTGAGATAGCGTTGTCCTAGAATTGTCCGTCAACGTATTTTCACGCGCCGCTTTTCAAGTTCAAGTTCAAGTTCATTTATATAGCGCTTTTCTTAGTCCGAGACCAACGCATAACCGCTATGTGAGAAAAAAGACGCTATGTGGGGGAAAAAAAGAGTCAGTTAAAGAAGGTAAAAATACGGCTGTTGTTGTTCAGACTATGGGCTATGACCAGAAGAGCAAGCTAGATCGCGACAGTGGCTAGGAAAAAAAACAAAACTGTTGTGCCAGTCGTCCATTCTGAATGTTTCAGCACTCCCCTCCCTCTCAGTGAGGACGTCCATCCTTTCAACCGCAGCTTCAATGGCTTGTCGGATTGTTCAAGGCTGAGATAAGATGGCCGAGAACAAACCCGCAGCGTCTTTTGACTTCCTTTGGCTCAACTTCTCAGCGGTCACCTGCAACTAACCCTTACATTCACGCCGGCGCGTGGGAGTTTAGCATTGGCCACTGTACGAAAATCAATTTGCTGTGAAAAGCAGCGGGCTTCTTGAAACGCTTTAAGAGAGTAATGTTTCTATCACAGCAACAATGGGTTTCACTCTTGCCCTATAGAAAGCTTTGACCAAACCAAACGCAGAATGGAAGGACGCGATCGGGTTGTCGTTGATGACGATGAGTTTCATAACAAATGGTATAAAATGACGCGTCTGAGATGTCACTTGTGGGGACCATTAATCACTTGTGGGGACATTTAATACCTTTTGGGGGACATTTAATCACTCGTGGGGACCTTTAGTCACTTGTGGAGACATTAAGTCACTTGTGGGGATCTTTAGTCACTTGTAAAGATCTTTAGTCACTTGTAAGGATCTTTAGTCGCTTTTGAGGACCTTTAATCGCTTGTGGAGACATTAAGTCACTTGTGGGGACCTTTAGCCACTTGCGGAGACATTAAGTCACTTGCGGAGACACTTTAGTCACTTGTGATACATTTAGTCACTTGTGTGGACAGTTAGTCACTTGTGGGGACATTTAGTCATTTGTGGAGACATAAGTCACTGGTGAAGACCTTTAGTTACTTGTGGGGACATTTACTCACTTGTGGACCTTTATTCACATTCAAGGCCGACGAATCCGTACGTGACTGTACTGTACAACAATCAAATTGCTGTAAAAAGCAGTGTGGTTCTTGAAACTCTTTAAGAGAGTAATGGTTTTTATCAAAACAACAAAGGGTTTCACTCTTACCCTAATGGTGCAAATAAAGAAATGGGTTCCGTAGCAAATGGTATCAAATGGCGCGTCTGAGAAGAGACAAAGCCAAAATCTGCTTGCAGATCAAAAACGTTTGCAGCGACGGTTGGTTGGACTCGCACATAAAAAACCCAATAATGGAAGGCAAAACAAAGAGCCGTCAGCGAGGCGTTGTTTGCTACGGATGTCTCCGAGCTTGGTGGTCAGGTGTCAGCAGGAGCCAGCGAGGCTTTGGCTTTCAGTTTTGCAAGCCTGTTGCATTTTTATGAGCGTTGAAATGTAAGTTTAGCACGGCTCCACTGTGACTGATACGCTGGACATTTCGACACTCCCGCAAAACAAGCTAAAGCTGAATCGGGGTGGCCATTGATTTGGAATGCAAAGCTGTATGTGGGTACAGAACACACCAGGGTGGAATATTGATCAGCAACACACGCTGCACGGAGAAGCTTCTTGTTGTTTGTACAGTTTCACATACGGCGAATCGGTTTCACGAATGTAAAAGACTTGGCTGGTTTTGCTTTTGCTTTCCAAGTTGATTGGCTCAGGTCAAGGATCCAAAGACAAATGATGGGTTTTGTGATTATTAACAGCTTTAAAATGTAAAAATCTACGAATCAATGTAATTGTTTCAAGTCAGATAGGCTTGATGATAAAAACAACGTATGGAAATGTCTGTCAGTAAATGAGCAAAAACGGTAAAAACACGTTTTTGGATTTGGCGGAGTTGTGGCCTAATGAGTTCAGACTTGTGACAAGAAGGTTGTGAGTTCGAAACCTGGTCTGAACCATGTTTAATTTTTAGTTTTTATTTTTATTTTATTGCTTTGAGCAACTTTTTATATTTTTTTGTTTTGATACTGCCCACTGCTCCAGGTGTTTTGTGTGTTCACAAATTCATCTGAATCAAAATTGTAAAAAAAAAGTCAATTTAATTTGAATCAGTGTTTTAATAATGTCATGTACACATCATTTAATCATACATTATTACAATAATAATAATAATTTCACCAAAAAATCCGATAATCACATGATGACCATTCTCATATTTTATTTTTATTACTTCGTCCCAATTAATCGTCACATTGAGATTCAGAAGAGCTTTACCCGGCGCTCTCAACAGTTAGCATCTCCAGACAGACACCAACAGCTGGGCTTCCTCGGTTACGCATGTAAATTACAGTTTCATTACACTTAATCAAGACGTTAACGCTCAAATCCAGCAAAAAAAAAAAAAACATGCTGTGATGCAAAACGGAATCTTGTTTATGTGGTACACATGTGAACCACACACACACACACACACACACACACACACACAGTATGCATTGTAATTTGTAAAAGCAGCACTATCAGTATAAATAGAACTGTCTAACAGTCAAACAGTCCAATCATATCAATAATTCAGAACACACAGTAGCCGTGTGAAATAGACATGAGTTACTGTAAAGATTCTCCCAGGACACGGTTCAACACAAAAACATCTGTTTTATGCACTGAAGTAAACTCCATCGACACAGAAGGAAACTTGTAATTATGCCAAGTCAATTCGTTTTATAATTATCATTAATGTTTTACAATGAGTTCAGGAACTTGTCATTTTGAAGGCTAGATTCTTGAGCAAATATGTAAAGTATTTAAAAAAAAAAAAAAATAACATTCCACATTTTTTTCAAAAAAATGCACTCTAAAATAAAAAAATGTATAATTTATTTTACTATTAAAAAGAGGTTTGCAGGCCCTACACAACTGTCTGTGTGTGCTTTTTATATTAAAGTGGGGACCTATAGTCACTTGTGGGGACCTCTAGTCACTTGTGGGGACCTCTAGTCACTTGTGGGGACCTCTAGTCACTTGTGGGGACCTCTAGTCACTTGTGGGGACCTCTAGTCACTTGTGGGGACCTCTAGTCACTTGTGGGGACCTCTAGTCACTTGTGGGGACCGTTGGATCGACCACACAACTTTTGAAGTGTCCTTAAGCAAGACACTGACCTCCAGATGCCTCCTCGGGCCACGGCTCAAGGCTACCCACTGGGTTTATGTGTCATTTCAGTGTGTGTGTGTGTGTGTGTGTGTGTGTGTGTGTGTGTGTGTAACTTCGTTGGATGGTTAAACGCAGAGCATAATTTTGATACAGCCCCTAGTGGCCATATTAAAAAAAAATCACCTCACATGCCCCGAAACGGACGCCTCAGGACACAAGCGCGTGCTCGACTTCTTGAGAACACATGGTAGGCCGCCTGGAAGCCAGTTTGAAACCAGTTTCCACACACTGGCGCTAAAGCGTGTGTGTTAAACACCGGCCTGACCTTCTGCTTCCATCACTGCTCCGGGAGTCGGCTGGAGCACACACCTGATTCATGACATCTCTCCACACCTCCGGGCCATCTTCTGACAGCCTAACTAGGCCACGGCAACAGATTGAGAACAAACCCCCACAACCTCGTGTCAGGCCGTAATAATAAGTGCTGCTGTATTATTTCAGCCGCTGACATTTCCTCTCCGCTCTTTTACGTTAGAGAAAGACGCTCCGTGTTTTCCAGGCGATTTGTTGATGGAGACGACCCATCTCGACACCCCGAGGGCGACCCCTAAAACATCTATCACGACGCGGGGATTATTTCACCAAATGATATTTTTCACATCACAGACGTTTTTTAAATCTCTGTCTCTAATCCTTCCTAATGTGTTTCTTAACAAAACAGAACGGCTTCAACTTGATGTCACTCATCTCTCTCTCTCTCTCTCTCACACACTCTCTCTCACTCTCTCTCTCTCTTTATCACTCTCTCCTTGTTTTTCTTTCTTTCACAAAATTATCTGTCTCACACATACAATTTCTCTCATGTGTAGATGCTCTTTATTTTCATTCAGTCTCTCTCTATCGCTCTCTACGTATATCCCACTCTATCTCTCTCTATACGTCTGTGTCTGTTACACTGTCTCTACTGTTAACTCTTTCTATCTCTCTCTCGGTCTCTCTCTCTCTATCACAGAGTTTATCTACCTTTTATTGCTATTTCTATTCCTCTCTCTCTCTCTCTCTCTCTCTCACACACCTATCTATCTATCTATCTATCTATCTATCTATCTATCTATCTATCTATCTATCTATCTATCTATCTATCTATCTATCTATCTATCTATCTATCTATCGCTCTCTCTTTATCTCTCTCTCTCTATCTCCCTCTCTCTCTCTTTATCTCTCTCTCCCTATCTCTCTCGCTCCATATCTCTCTTTCTCTCCATCTCTTTCTCTCTCAAGATATCTCTCACCTTATCTCTCTCTCCTTGTTTTTTTCCCCTCACACTCTCCGTTGCTCTTTTTCTTTCTCTTACTATCAATTTAATCTCAGTCTAACACAAACTCTCTCTCTCTCTCTCTCTCTCTCTCAGATGCTTTTTATTCCTTTTTCTCATTCTCTCTCTATCGCTCTCTATATCCCACTCTATCTCTCTCTATATGTCTATATATCTCTCACTGTCTATCTCTACTTTTATCTCTTTCTGTCTATCTCTCTGTCTCTCTCTCACACACAGTTTCTCTAACTTTTATTGCTATTTCTATTGCTCTATTGCTTTCTGTGTCAGTCTCTCTCTCTCTCTCTCTCTCTCTCTCTCTCTCTCTCTCTCTCTCTCTCTCTCACACACACACACACACACACACACACACACACACACACACACACACACACACACACACACACACTCCCTCTTTTTATACAATACATCCCTGAAATGCTACAAAACCATTAAAAACCACTGAACAACTGCACAAAACAACCCAGCAATCGAGCCATTGCAAAGAAGGCAAACAACCAAGTAACTTTGTCAAGCTGCCATCAGCCAGACTGAATGTGTGAGAGAAGACAGCCAAGCCGACCCACAATTCTTTAGGGTTGTTTTTGTCTCCTAGTCAAAGCTGCCATTCACACAATCCCCAACGATATTTACCACACATTTCGAAAGGCAAACACGTGTGTGTCCTCTCACTCTGTCACGGCGTACGTCATCAGGCTCCTCTGAGAGG
>MU204326.1:2008475-2067149 GCA_017309775.1 Paedocypris sp. Pulau Singkep | reverse complement strand
TCAAGCTGCCATCAGCCAGACTGAATGTGTGAGAGAAGACAGCCAAGCCGACCCACAATTCTTTAGGGTTGTTTTTGTCTCCTAGTCAAAGCTGCCATTCACACAATCCCCAACGATATTTACCACACATTTCGAAAGGCAAACACGTGTGTGTCCTCTCACTCTGTCACGGCGTACGTCATCAGGCTCCTCTGAGAGGTGTGTGTGTGTGTGTGTGTGTGTGTGTGTGTGTGTTTGTCTGTACTGCAGATCATGCGGAAGCTGCACTCACCCGCATTGACATTCACCCTCTGCTGCCCTGCTGTCATTCTGTCAGCGCGTCACACACAGTCCGAGACCTTTCCCAGTACACCCAGCTGACCAGCATCAGGCTTCACGTCAACCTTCTCCACAGCGCAGGACCCCAGGGCCCAGAGCCTCAACGCCTGTGGCCCCCAAAACCACACAACAGCCTTTTATAAAAACCCAATAAATACCTTGTTAAATACATTTAGAAGAAGAAGACGAAGAAGAGGAAGACGAAAGAATAAAAAGAAGAAGAGGAAGAAGAAAGAAGAAGAAAGAAGAAGAGGAAGAAGAAAGAAGAAGAAAGAAGAGGAAGAAGAAGAAGAAGAAAGAAGAAGAAGAGAAAGAAGAAGAGGAAGAAGAAGAAGAAGAAAAAAAACTTTATTGGCCAAGTTGCAATGACAACAAGAAATTGGGTTTGGACTGTGTCCTGAACAAAGTCCTGAACTTGGACTTTTCCCCTTTTTTGCAAATGTTAGCATAAATATATAAATAAATCAAAAAAGAAAAACAATGACGTGAAATAAGAGAAACATAAATAACGGTATTGCACATATATTGCACATTCTTGTTATAGACGTGGGTCAAATGTTTAAATGCTGTAACGATCAAAAACACATTTCACGTCATTTCACGTCATATCACACCACGTGATAATTTGTATGTGACAAAAAAAAATTGGAATTTGATTTGCTTTATGAACAAAATGTTAGATTCAGTTGGATCACTAAAATGTCACTGCCAATTCCATCCCCCCGCACACAGATCAATAAAGTTAATCTTATCTCATCTGCCAAAAAACAAACAAACAAACAAACAAAAAGAGTGGCGCAGATGCACAAACACACACACACCATTGCATTGGGAATCTACGCAATGAAGTTCCAGCCAGAGCCTGACACACCTGAGTGCTTTTCCATTACCAGGTTCCGTCGTAATTCGCGGTTTAAATTCAACGGTTAATGCTAAAAAATGAGTCAGTGGCACATCAGGGCACTGCCCATACGCCTTCAAAGAGCCACTCATCACAGTGGCAAACACGTCTCCCGCCGAGCAAAAACACCATTTCCAGGAAAAAGTTTCAAACCAAACGAGGCGTTTGATTTAATATTCCAGCTTGCATCTGAACGCTTAACACAGGCCCAGACCAGCCCGTAAACAACTGTCAGCTCCACCCGGCAACTAAGATCCTCCGCAGGAAGTCTATATTGGTGACAGAAGTGGGACGCAGCCAGTGTTACTTTACTGTAATTAAATCACTTTTTCACTGAAAAAGTAACGTAACGAATTACTGTCCATTTTTAAGTGATTTAATTACAGTTACTTACAACGTACTCGCGTTACAATACAAAATAATTTAATTCGCTGAAGCTCATTATTTAATTTTATTAGTTTATCTTCTTTTTGTAACCGCTTTGAACACAGAAGATGATGAACTCCGCGAAACACCTGCTGAGCGGCTGAACTTGATTTAACGACTGTAGAAGAGTCTAAAGCTTATTAACCATCACAGGCGACTTTGTGGTAAAGACGCTGCGTCTTGCAGAATCGCGTCTTTTAGCCGCATTTATTGTTGCAGAATTTATTTTGTTTTTCAGGAGTTTTGTTCTTACCTACAATAAGGTAGCATTACCTACGTATAACTTTACTACATTCTTTAAAACATCCTAAAATAAACAAAGATAAAGCTAAAGGCTCGACTATTTCACGTTTTACTGGTATGTTTTTAAAAGATTTATTCTTTGAAGGTTTAGAGGAATATTAAAAAGTAAGTAATTAAGTTACTTGTTCAGCAATTCCGTTACTTTTCAGACACCGTAATTATAAAAGTAATTTAATTACAAAATTGTAAAGTAATAAGTAATTAGTTACTTTTCTGAAGTAACTTACCCAACACGGGACGCAGCCGAAGCCTTGAACAACAGGCCTGAACAGAAAACACACGGCTGCTGCATTATGGGCCGGCTAGTTTATCAGTTCTTGCTGGAGAGGCATCGGTTGCGAATTACTCCCTGTTCAGTGACGCACGGGCGGGGGATGGGCAGGACGCCGCTTATCAGAGAGAGGTGTCAGGGCAAAACACTGCACCGCCGCAGCCAATGCAAGCAGCTTCCCCGTCACAAGAGATGGAGGCAGACACGGAATATGCTTGGTGAGAGAGATTAGATAAAAAAAAAAAAAATACCGGGATCCATCCCAGTGTTGTCCGGGGATCCTGATAAGGGCTTCCGATGAATGTAGGGAGGGAGCCAAAGGAGCAAATATGACATTTTTGGAAATGAATCGGGGACGAGTAAAAATGGGCAGATTTAAAGGTTGAGGCGTTGGGGGCGAATAAACTGTTGGGGGTGGGATGGGGTTGAGGGTGGGGAGTGCGTGTCTGTAGAACACAATCTGTAGCATCGGAATCAATTTTCTGGTGTCACTTCTTTCCTGCCGTGGTGAGAAAGAGAGCGATCTTGGCTTGCCCGATCAAGCATGGCTGTTCCGATCTCTCCGCATACACGGTCTCTTCTCTAGCCGCGGAGGTTTCGGTCTTGGAGTTTCATCTCAAAAAAGGTTCAATTTCAATCAATGGCACAAGCCAAAAAAAAACCCCAAATTACAATAAGTTACACAAAAAAACCCAGATTATTCAAAGATACAGTAGCCTCCCAGGTAAGTGTTGGGCAAACTTAACTGGGAGGAGCGTACTTATGATTGACCACGCCCAAATGTCCAGGAAACTGACCTTGAGCATCTCAATGAGTCTCAATGCTCCGGAATCATGCCAAAAGGTAAAAACAGGGCGCTGCTCCCAGTAAAGCCCCACCTTCGGAATATTTTGAAAATCGTTTCAGAGCGAGATCAGTGCGTCTTCCTCAAAGCCAAACATACGGAATTCCAAAACGTTGGATTCGAAGGATTCTCCTCGCTAATGATTCTCAAACCCGGAAGAGCAAGGCTGTTGTAGACTACAGCTCACTATGGTTCTTTATTCGCACACACCATCTCAGCAAAGCAGCGCTCTGGTGAAGCTAGAAAGGTGGTGCTGGACTTTTCTCCTTTCATGATCAGAGGCATGGATTTGTAGCATGTATTATTCATGATCTCCTCCTTTGTACATGTCTGACCAAGTCTTTACTCCTGCACTTTAATCTGAGTAATCACTGGAGAGTTAAGCATCGCAGCCCTTTCTTTCCACTTTTCATGGGAGACCAATTACAGGCTATTAAGAGAAAGAGACGAGACAAAAGCAGGAGGAGGTGGAGACCCGGATGCAATGGTGATTCGGAAGGAGCTTTCACGGAGCGATGGCTGCTCGACATAAACACCCGGATACATTTTGTTTCTTCTACCGTATTTTCGCTGTTCAAATATTCATGTGCTCTAAAGTTTGGAAGCATAAATAGAATCCCAGGCGAGCCATTGCACCACACCCTACGAGGAAGCTCCTTTGGGACCCCGAGAGTGATAAAATGAATTCCGAGTTTCTCACGAAGAGTGTGGGAATTGGAAAACTCTCGTTATTTTACTCATTTGATCATTCTGAAACTAATGGGAGGAGACGATTATCGTGCTTTGCTTCTAAGAGGAACATTCGAGAGAGCAAAACGCGTCTTCTACTGCGATGTTCTGGGATAGCGACGATTTGGAAACGCTGATGCGGTGCTAAAGCGCTAACTACATTTAAGATTGTTGACTCCACGGTTTGTTCCTCAATCAGCTAATGCTTTGAAACTTCTTGGCTTGATGTGCCACAAACAAAAGCACTTTGCGGATGGTAAAGGACGTTGTTTGAAGACCATCCAGTTCAATAATCCAGCACGTCCTTTCAGCGCCAGTTACTGTGAACGTCCTTCTCAACTAAAACCACGTGACGTCCTCACAAACTACTGGTGTCATTGTGCTGCAGCGGTGTCACCCTCCATATTGTGGGGGGAAAAACACGCTGCTCCTTGGACTCGGACCAAACTTGGTGACATGACTGATGGCTAAATGAGACTAAAACAAATGAGGCGGCATTTCTGGGCTGGGGTTTTGAAGAAGCAGGGACATGGCTAAACACTAGGGGTGGGACAAGACACTTTTCCCACGAGACCAGACGAGACGAGACACTAGGCTCACGAGATCGAGACGAGATTTAGATTTTTTTTTAATAAAAAAAAAATCTTTGACAAATAATATAAGGAGAGCAAGATTTTATCTGTATTTTATGTAACTAAAATGTCATGTGTGAACAGACAAATGCCGGCAAATTTGTTCCGGCAATTTACCGGCTGTTGATGCATTTCACTTTCTATTTTCATCAGTTGCATGCAGTGATAACCAGAAAACCAACATAATATTGATCATACAAAATATGATGCCATAAATTGCCAGTCAAGTCATTTCACAAAAATGTTTTAACTGTCAATAGTATAAAAAACCCCATTAAGCGCAGTCATTAAACACACTATTTATAGACAAATACAAGTCTTCCAGTAACTTGCAAAGAATGGTAGAATCATTTGGGCATCAAGTTCAACTCAACATCAATGTACTTCATTATGATTAAATTCACTGTTCATTTTAGCTCTAAAATCCCCACATTTTGTATTACATGTTGCAATGCAGCATATTATGCAATGTATAACATAACATGTAGATTAAAAACCATCTTTATTGAAAGTGTCCAATAATTGTATAGTCTAAAACAAGGGGTCTTGTTCAGGACGTGACGTTCTTTCCCTTCACGATGTGGCTGGTGAGACTCACATCATCTGAATGAGTTTTACTGCAGTAATCAGCTGGTTTACTCTCATATTTCTGCTCTACTGCAGAGTGAATCGTTTGGATAGTAATGTAATACACATGTATTAGACACATTAGATTACTCGCATGTGCAACTAATGACAGTTTGAAATAATCGGTTTATTTTACAAACACACTTTATTAAAGTTTAACTCGTTCGCTATATATCATCACAAACGATCTAGTAGTGTGAGTCTGACCTGTCGCGGTGGGCGGGGCAATGGCGGAGCTCCGCGCTCTCTCAGCGGGAGGAGTTTCTCAGTCACTCAGTCCGCGGTTTTTTGAGCCACAGTATATCGAAACGCGAGCGCAGGGATCCGCGCATGCCGCCATGAACATCGGGACGCTCGCGCACGAATCCTTTAAAAATGTCTGATTCCACACACTGTACCAAAGATGGCGCCAAATTCTCGCGAGATCTGGTCACACCCCTACTAAACACACATACAAAAGAGCACGTTTGCTTCCGGTCTTGTCGTGACTCGGCTCTGGAAGCTGCCGGGAGATTGAAGTTTGACGGACAGTCAGCCATTTGTCTCTCTAGACGGTGTCAAGGTTACTTGCCTTATCCGCTCAGGCTTGCATGAATTTAAAGCAACGTGAGGGCAGATCGACAGAGTGCAACTCACAAAAGCGATTCTGGAAAGAGCTCACCGGAGCCAAATGCTAATTTTCTAAACAGCTTCTTTAAACCTAATATTACGTTCGCTTCAGAAAAGCAGCAATAAGGATCGAGGGTCATTTTGGCCAGGGGGACTTTTATTATGCATATAAGTGTCAGAAGCCAAAACAGTGTGTGTGTGTGTTGGTCTGTGTGAGTCTAAGACAGCGTAGACTCTTTTACCTTCCATTTTGCCTTCCATTTTTGCCAATTGACTTTGTCACAAAAGCATGTAGCAAGCTTCAAAGATAAAAAAATACTTTTAGGTTTTTTTTTTTTAATTCTTAAACCTTTTACACAGGTCCATTTAAACCCGAACAGTGTCTTTGTACTATAAACATGTAGCGCTGGTGTTACACATATGTAAGTCATTATATTTTTGATATGACGATTACACCAAACAAGCCAATCGGGAGAAGATTCAAAGTGAAAAAATACTTCAAAGTATTACAAAGTATATTTTTAAACTGGTGGGTTAAAAAGGAGGGTTAAAGCCAAGAGGAACTGGAGTGTCTCTAGGTCCAAAAGCAGGACACAGATTCAGAACATATAGTCACACTCGGGCTATTTCAACAGCATTTTGAACATAGAAATCAGACTCCCAGAGGAAAACCATGAAAATGGGAAGAATTCCACTTCGAGACCCTGACTCAGCATCCAAAATAGTCTTGAATGGTTTCTCTTTACGGGAAGATGCTGTTCCACATGCTATAACAGTCCAGATTGAAACTAGGATTGACAAAGGATAAAGTGCAGTGCTGGTACCTCAACAACAACATATCATATTATTTACTGTGAAGCAATATCATTTTCCCCACATCTCAACTAGTGGCCACCAAATTTTAATCTGCAAATCTGTTGTTGGTCTTGAGGTGTACAGAGTACCAGACAGACTTGAGTAAAAGTACAGATAATTATTGTGAAAATTACTCCATTACAAGTAACAAGTCATCAATTCCCAAAAGACTTGAATCAAAGCAGCAAAGTATCCAGTTTTAAAAGAATTTGTGTATTTTGCTCTGCATTGATGAATTAAGGGGGAAAAATTCCACCAGAGAAATGTGAAAAACTCAATTCATGAGATTTTGTTTTCTGATAAAGAAACTAAATTTAACACCTCAAAATGGTAGAACAAAGTAGAAAAAAATAACAGTCAGTTATCAAATAAAAGTCAGTCTCAGTCAAACTGAAGTGTGCAAAGAAAAGAAATTAGTAAAAAGAAATTCCGATTAGTAAATTATATATGATGTAAAAAAATAGTGTAAAACACATTCACGCGTCTAATTCATGGTCACGTGCCTTCAGCATCCTGCAGATGGCGATATTACCACGTCCGCCCAAGAAATGTACCGCGGTATAAATCGTTGCCGACAAATGTAGTGGAGTAAAGAGTACAAATACACCATCACAAATGTAGTGGAGTAAAGAGTACAAATACACCATCACAAATGTAGTGGAGTAGAGAACTAGAGTTGCTTTTATTTTTGATACTCAGTACAAAGTAGCAAAAAACATACTTGAGTAAAGTGCCAAAGTCCTTTTACTCAAGTACTTTACACCTCTGCCTAGAAGCATGACCCATTGGTTCATGGCAATCACTCTATTGAAAGCAAAAACCTTAAATATTCAGTTTAGCATGATCAAATATCCATGAGCTTAAAGCTGGAGTCAGGCGGACTCAATCACACGGACTGACCTTTCTGTGTTGCCTCTAGCAATGCGTCTCCTTCAAATCCGCTCTAAAAGACAAAGTTTTCGGCAAAGCAGAGACACTGGAGTCAGCCGTGGTTTGTGGAGAAGAGAAGCAAGAATGAAAAGGATGAGCCAAGCCACTCCCGGCTTTTCATCACGGCTCCGTTCCCTTCAGTTCCCCGTCCTTGAACTTTGTTCGGCTCCAATCAAAATCATCTCGGTGCAAATAAAATACGAGGAAAAAATTGAGACGAAAACAAAACCCACACGTGGCACGGAGCGACTCGAGAGTATCTGACCCTGAGAGTCGAGATGGGAGATGGGAAGAATGAACTCCATTCCCCTTCGTTCTACCTTTAATAACTCTCTTATAACTAATAACTAAAAAAAAGAGAAAAAAACCCAGTGTGAACCAAGGCCGAGCTTTTCACAAAGCCTCTCATAAATCCCAGTGAACGATCACTCCTCTGGACCTGCCAATCACACAATTCGCTAAAACCGTTGTGCGAAAGACGCGATGCAAATCTCAGATTCCTAGACGCTTTGCTTTATCTCCACGAGACGTGCCGAAGCAGGAAACATTTCTGTAGGAAATCTATATTTATTTATTAGAGGAAAATGAGAGCCAGGTAGCGAATAAACGGCTTCTCGCGCTTCCACGAGGGACGATTGCGCTTTTTGGTGGTGCTAAAAATTCCTTCCTACTTTCTGAGGGAAAGAGAAAGCTTCCGTCACGTCCATCCATGACAGCACTGTTCTGTACGGGGAACAAAACCAGACACACTTCACCGTCTACCAACCTACATGACAGCAATACTTTTATGGAATCCGATTAGTGGCAAAAACATCTAACGTACATTTCTAAGACACGAAGGAAAATGCTTCACATTTACGTTTGTCTTTTTATTCTTACATTTTCGTTTGAAACTTCGTAACTTTTTTTCTCGTTTGGATTTCTGGCCCAAGCTTCACGTGGGGGCGGGCCTTACTCTGATTGGCTGGTGAGAATGTGATTGACAGCTGCTTGACCAGAAAGTGTGGGAGGAGTTTAGCGAATGTACATTTGTGACATTCACTGCTGTTTTTTATATTAGTGCACAAACTGTGATTTAACTGTTATTTTTGCACAATATTGCTAAATTAATGTGGTGGCAGATAATTCAGAATGATAGAACACACTGTTGTTTCTTCACATCGAAATACTGTGTATGTGCAATGCTCTCGATAGACGCCTTACAAATAAAATGTGTTATTATTATTATTTTTAATGAAAATAATGATAAAAAAAAAACCCTTATAATTCCATGCTAACTCGAATTTGACGTGAAACCCTGTACATGTGTCCAGACAAACGAATCACTACAAACGAGTAATGAATGTGTCTAAGCGCTCGCTAAACTCCTCCCCCTCTTCATGTCAATCACATTTTCACCTTGAACGCAGCTGTCAATCACATTCTCACCAGCCAATTAGAGTAAGGCTCGCCACGATCTGAATCTTGGGCCAGAAATCCAAACGAAAAACAAAAAAAAAACACGACCGAAAAAGTTTCAAACAAAAATGTGAAAATTGCAAGCAAAATAATTAAAAACCAAACATAATTGCAAGCGAAAAACCCCCAAACAAACGTAAACGGGAAGCATTTTCGTACGCTTATTAGAAATGTACGTTCGATTTTTTTGCCAACTTATCCGAGTCCATATACTTACAGTATATTTACAGTACAGTTACAGTTACAGTACATTAACAATTACAGTTATTAAATTTTTTTTTTTTTTCACGTGTGGAACCTCGATTTAATCGCCTCGACCACAAGTCCTCCCCCGTCACCTTTCTCCCGCACACGCCTCGTTCTCCTGCTGATGCGGAGCTGCACACGGTTGGCGCTGGAGACACACACATCAAAGACCTTTGTCAAACAAAAGCCCCCCGGGCATCGCACAACAGCCTCGCCGCTTATTTATTCATGTGTTCCTCGCAATTCTGCAGGTATTTATATTGCAACGCACTTTGATTTTGCACTACAGCTTTCGGACACGGTTGCGTTTGGCGTGTTGGGAATTTGAAAATGAATGTAAATGAGCCAGTTTGAGGCATAAAACTTCCAGTAATTCTTTGAAATGTATAGCTATTTAGACAGATTTATTTAGACTTTTATTTAAATTTTATTTAGATTTTGTCTTAGTCTTTTGACTAAAGCTCAGTTTTGTTTTAGTCCATATTGGTCTTAATTTTTTTTAGTTTTAGTCTAATTTTAGTCGACTAAATATCACAACATTTTAGTCAACTCAATTACAGTTTAGATTTAGTCAACGAAAATATAGCTACTGTATTTTCTAAATGTTTACTAAAGTTGCCATGTCTAGGAAATCTGAATACGTAGTTTACTATGAACATAAAAAAAATATACAAACATTTTTTTTCTTGAACTTATTTTTATGCACTTTTCTTTCAATCCAAAAAAGTGTATTTTCATAAATGAAGCGTCAACAAAGAGTAAATTAACTACAGTAAAATACAATAAATTATAACTGCATCACGTTTATAAGTAACAAATGGTTTCACAGTGAAGGAAAAAGAGTTTCATCTGCAGATGGCGCTTCAGGTGTGTTATTTTTTCGTTATGCCTTATTTTTTGTGTAGAAAGACGTGTCCTGATTGGTTGTCTTTGCGTTTGCTCCCGCCTTTCTCCACTAGTTCGGATTATGATTGGACGATACATTTTCGTTTCGTTATTATTAGTTGACGAAAGCGTCTCTGTGATTGGTTGGCCGTCTCCCGCCTCCCGAGTTGCAGGGATTGAAAAGAAGACCCAGAAACGCACAACGCTTCAGAAAACGAATGGAAGGATGTATGAATTATTTAACAAATATGTTAGCTAATTTGTAATTCCAATTAGAAACACCACAAACGTGCCGTCCTCACATTCCAGTTGAAAGAGAAAAGATTGTACCTGAACAGAAGCTAATGGTAAGATACAATAATTAATGTGACAATTGTTTTTTTTTTTTACAAATGGTTTCGCGTTCAGACTCTGATCTCATTTCCTGAGAAGAGCTCCACCCAAGAGAGGCGAAAAAAAAACGACAACGCTGCTGATTTCTCTGTTGGATTGTTACAAACGAGTCCTTTACACGCTACTTGATTCCATATTTCACAATACTTGTTTTATTCATGCGCTTGCAGATATCCTCGTTGAAAATACAAGTAGGTCTCCCTTGCCAACGGAGCGAAATGGCCTCGGATAATAACAACAGCCCTCACAGATGATGGAACCGGCTGTAATGTTGACAATTCTGGTAAACGGCCAGGGGTGTGAAGAGTAGCGGACAGCCGTACTTGAGTAAAAGTACAGATACTTGCTGTGAAAATTACTTCAATACAAGTTACAAGTCACCAATTTCAAAAAGACTTGAGTCAAAGTAGCAAAGTATCCCATTTTAAAAGAACTTACATTTTAAGAAGTATTTTTATTCGTGCTCAATATTGGCCCAAAAAAAAGAAATGTGAAAACAAACTTTTGTTTTCCGAGACAGAAACAGAATTTAACCTCAATGTTTGAAAACTGGTAGAACAAAGTAGATAAAAAGAACAACAAGTCAGTCTCAATCACTTACATTTGCAAGTAGATATAAAATAAAATGATTCATCTGATTAGTAAATTACATATTATATGTATTATATAAAGTTATATTATATAATACCATTTGTAAAACACATTTTTACTCCCCTAATTCGCGTTCTTGTGGTTTCTAATTCACAAATAGCCTCCATTACCTTCAGCAGCCTAAAGATGGCGATATTTTACCTCGTTCGCCCAAGAAATTAACCGCGGTATAAATCAATTCCGGCTCGTCATGCACAATTACAATGTAACGAGTAACGATAAGTGTCCATTCAAATGTAGTGGAGTGAAAAGTACAGCTACTCAATCACAAATGCAGTGGAGTAGAGAGTAAAAGTTGCTTATATTTTTTTTTATACTGCAAGTACGAAGTAGCCAAAAACATACTTAAGTAAAGTAAGGAAGTACTCATTTACTCAAGTACCTTACAGCCCTGTAGAAGATCAGTGGCGTGTGGCGTAATTAGTCTGGTGTTGGTAGTGGCACGGCGAGGTTGTGTGTGTTGTTAATGTACTATCTGACGGGTCGGTTGCTATACGCTCTGCCTCTCGAATTCTAATTCCCACGAATCTCCCCGGCGACGTCCCGTCTACCCCATCCGCATGCTGATCTACACACCTTTGGCGTCCTCCGTCATCTCTTGAGAAACTCTCCAGGCGCGTTGGTTCATTTCCTGTAAGCCACTATCAGGTCAAACATCATGCTTGAATTGCATATCAGCTTCTATCCGATGCGTTTGAGTCACTTCAGTCTAACTGGGGCAGTTGTGGCCTAGTGGAAGCGACTTCTGATGGGTTCCACAGCTATGGTATTTATGCGAATATAAGCCCCGCCCCCTAATTTTTCAGGCACAGAATAAAAAAAAAATATTTATTTATTAACGTTTCTGGTTCAATTACGATGATATTCTCTTAAAAATACTATTTTGTTCCTCTATTAACAAACCTAACTTGAATCATTTTGATATGGTTTGACTTGAATAATAGATAACAAAAAGTCGATTCTGGTAGTCAGGACTTCATTTCCCAAGATCCTTTGCTCTCCAGTCAGACTCCACACATGTGCAGATCCATTGTCTCAAGCTCAGGTCTGTTTCAAGCTCTCTGTTTATCTGAAGCCCCGTGAAGAGGAAGGATTATTATCCCCTGTGCAACAACACAGCGTTTTGATTGTGTCTATTCCTTTGATTTTTTTTTACTCCTTGCTCGTGTTCTTCATTTTCCGACTGTTTCGACTCTTTCTGCGATGACACGATGGACTCGTTTGTAGCCGATTGCGCTAAGCTAAGTTAATCCGGCTGCTAAATGAAAAAATGGGGGCTTATATTTATGCGCATATTTGAAATCAGCGATTATAAGCACCGCCCAAGTTTTTGAGCGTCGTAAATTAGAATAAAAAAAGGTGCTCATATTTGCATAAATACAGTATATTGTCCATAAGCAAGATACAGGTCCTGATCCAGGTTTTCACTGTGGCTCAAAGCTTAGGGCTGCCCACTGCTCCGGGATACTGTCTGTTCACTTCACTGGATCACTGAATAGGGTTCAATTCCAAGAATGGTTTTGACCATTTGTGGACACTATCCCTCGTTTTCCTTCCTTTGGCGATGGAATGTTTGGCGGTTCCTTGTTTGTCGCCATGACAAACACTTGCACCTTTTACGAGGACGATAAACAATGATTGTGTTTTAAATGGTGAATACAGGCATCGGTGAACCACTCTCACTGCTAACACGAGGAATTGCACATGCGGAGAAGCTTCATGAATAATGTAGATTTATGGTACTCACAAGGTGAAGAACAGGGGCAGCGCTGGCAAATCACTTCTACTCCTTAATCTGTAGCTTTATAGCCCCTCGGACCTCTGAACAAGTCCTGTAGCGTCTATAAATGAGGCGCGGGAGAGGTTTCATCGTGGCTGATGGACTTTACAAGACCGTTTTCAGATTTCAGAGGTTTCACTTGGCTCGGAGGAGAGCAATCCAACGTAAATCCCCAGAGCCAGAAAAACGCCTCTTCTCGAATCTGCTGAAAACTTCCGCAGGGGGAAACCGGGTTCACCTGGATTATTTGTGCGCTTTGAGACAGTTAAAACTGTGAAAAGCGCCTTATTATTATTATTATTATTATTATATTACTCAGAGTAGGGCCGGGCGATTATGCCAAAAATCTAAATATCAATTAATTGATGATTTTAACACTATTACGATTAATGAATGCGCACGATTAATTACGATTAATCACCTTTAAAGTTCACTGACAAGTTTTGTACAACAAATATTCTCACATTTATAGTGAGAGATTCTTGAATAAAGTGTGCATTACTTGATTTCAAAACAATTGGAGGAACACACACACACACACACACACACACACACACACACACACACAGAGATCTTCTATATCAGGGGTGGGAAAACTACGGCCCGAGGGCAACATAAAATGTTTTAATCCGGCCGAACTTCATCTGAAATAGTCTGATTTTCATTTCATTTTTACTTGTAAATCCAGTTAATGTTATGAAGGGTTATTTAATTTTTTTCTGTAACACGGTTTAAAAAGCGGAACCATAAACACAAAATGTACAAAAAAAGAATTGTACTAGTATATTTTTAACATTTATTTTTACACTGTCAGTCTATGGAATCAGATGCTAAAAATATCAAACGTAAATTTCTTCGCCTTATGGTTTAAAAACTATTTTTCGCTTCAGATTTTTTTGTCCGTTTCATTTTTTTTCGTTTGGACTTCTGGCACTACATTTATAAAACGATATATCCTTTTGATTGTTACAATGAAAGTAGAACTCTGTTAAACGGTTGCATGAGGTGATCGCATCTTAGACTCGACTTCATTTTGTTCTGTCTCTCTTCCTGAAGCCAAAATGTGTCTAAAAAACGTAGACTTCGTTTTTTTCAAGTCAAACTCATGTTGGAAAATCGATCCAGAAGCGGAGCGGAGGTCACGTGACTCGGGCCACGTCTGAAAGCTTTCCTGAAGGGAAAAGTAATCGAAATAATCGACCTGGAAAAATATGAACGACTATACGTTTTGAACATCGATTGTTCTCCGATGAATCTACCATAGAGTATCTAGGCATTTACCTGCCCATAAAGAACGTACCAGAATAGACACGAGCATCACTCCAATTGGTGTTTACATCACATCCTACTAGAAGAATTCCTTGTAAAGAAGAATTACGGTTTCCATGACAACGGCAATAGTATGACTGAAGGTCATCATTCACTCCAAAGCAAGAATGGAATTATTTATCACGTCATGGAGCTGAAGCTGTAGGACATTTGTTGAGTATGTTCCAGCCATTAATACGCCGAGATTTATAGAGGATGATGATGGTCATGGAGACCAGCCCTGAGACGTACGACTCCAGGAGCATTGATCTTCCCAGCAGTGATTCCGTCTTCCCAGTCGCTTTCCAACGTGTCGCCTAATCCCGCCAAAACCAGTCCTCATAGAATCATCGAAAAGACACCCAGTTGTTGTTCGCCTTTCATTTCTTGTATTTTTGTATTCTTGTATTTTATTGCTTTGGCGTTTTATTTTTTATCCCCTTTTTTTTATTTTTTGCTCCGTCACCCCCCCCCCCATGTTAAAAAGCTAACTATAATATAGTCAAATATTCGAAATACGAAAAAATGGGGGCTTATAGTTATGCGCATATTTGAAATCGCCGATTATAAGCACCGCCCAAGTTTTTGCGAGTCGAAGATTCGAAAAAAGGGTTGCTTATATTCGCGACAAGGTTTTTTTTTTTTAATTGAAATTTTTACACACACATTTTAACGGCTTATCATTAAATGTCCAGTCAATTACGTAATTCTCATCCTTTATGTTCGGTCAGTTTCACTCGGTCTTCTCTTACAGGCGTAACTACTACTGCATGATTTTGAGCAGCCTGACAAAAAAATGGGGGTTTATAGTTATGCGCATATTTGAAATCGCCGATTATAAGCACCCTGCAAGTTTTTGAGCGTCCAAGATTCGAAAAAAGGGTTGCTTATATTCGCGGAAATACGGTATATTGTCCATGAGCAAGATGAATGCTCATATTTCTATGAGCAGATCCTGATCCAGGTTTTCACAGTGGCTCAAAGCTTAGGGCTGCCCACTGCTCCGGGATACTGTCTGTTCACTTCACTGTATCACTGAATAGGGTTCAATTCCGAGAATGGTTTTGACCATTTGTGGACACTATCCCTCGTTTTCCTTCCTTGGGCGATGGAATGTTTGGCGGTTCCTCGTTTGTCGCCATGACAAACACTTTTTACGAGGACGATAAACAATGATTGTGTTTTAAATGGTGAATACAGGCATCGCTGAACCACTCTCACGGCTAACACGAGGAATTGCACATGCGGAGAAGCTTCATGTGTGGATTTATCGTACTCACGAGGTGAAGAACAGCTCTGGCAAATCACTTCTACTCCTCAATCAGAAACCGCTCCTTATAAAAGCATCGAAAAGCATCTACGGACAAACTAAATTGCGTCGGACCCCAGAGCCTCCGCCACCGGTTGTTGTTCCGGGCTTGAAACCAGAGTTCCACCCTTTGGCCTTACATTCCGTACCTCGGCAAATGCTCTTTTTGACATTTCAGTCACTTCACTGGAGGCGAAGGTTTGGGAGAGGAGGCTGCCACGCTTCCCTACATCAAAGTTTGAGTCATCAGAGAGAGAGAGAGAGACGGAGGGAGATGCTGCGGGCGAGCAAGCGGAACTGAAAAGCACTGACAGTCGTAACAGTGAACTAAGCCACTCCAGCCCAGCAACCACAATACAGAAGACGTGATAAAGAGACACGTTCAACGTCTTAGCCCAGCAGATGTGAGGACTTTTCACGGACGCGTCTCGGAATGTGGCGCTCAAAGACCGGAGACTCTTAAAATTCACTTTTTTGTTGTGCGAACAGCGTCTCACCGGGTTTTTTCACGACTCTGGCGTTAATTATGCAGACGGTGGTGGGACTCGGTGAGATGAACATGGTCTTGCTTGAAATATTCAGGGGAGGTTTATAAGTGATCAAATGTTGCTTTACTTCATCTCGGAAATATCCAACACACAAATTTCACCGCACATTTTTTTCAATTTTACAGCATTTTTTTTTTTAATTGACATTTTTCACATTTTTACACAGATGAACTTGGTCTTGCTTGAAATATTCAGGGGAGGTTTTTAAGTGATCAAATGTTGCTTTACTTCATCTCAGCAATATCCAACACACAAATTTTATCGCACATTTTTTTTCAAGTTTTTCAAGTTTTACCTCTCATTTTTTTTTTAAATATAATTTTTTTTTACAATTTACACGCACATTTTAATAGCTTATCATTAAATGTCCAGTAAATTACGTAATTCTCATCCTTTGTTTTCGGTCAGTTTCACTCTGTCTTCTCTTACAGGCGTAACTACTACTGCATGATTTAGCCGTTTTAGGTATTAAATTTGCGTTTATACGTAAAAAAAAAAAAAACAACTATTTAATCGCACTTCCCCAAACAACTTAATCACAATTAATCACACAAATAAATAACTGAAGCTAATATCGGATATTGAAGTGTAAAGTGCAAAAACGTCAACTCAGCACTAAATAAACACTCGTTTAAACTGCAGTACAATTGAGAAGACTTTTTGTTCAATTTGCAATAGATTTTCTTTTTAAACATTTAAAATTAATCGCATGCGTTAACGCGTTAATTTTGACAGCCAGACTCACGTGTAACAGGAGCTGTGATTGTCATTTTCTCCTACTTCTTGAGATTGACTATATTTTGCGACTGAATCAAGGTCACGTTTACCTTTTCAAACAAAGTTCCCGATTCATTTCTCAGCCGTACGCTGACCTATCCAACGATTCAATCACTTTACATATCAGCGTCCCGCGTTTCTAAGCGGCCTTGATGAAATCGCAGCGCTCCTTTAAACATCTGCTTATGCGGCGTAATGCAATCATCTCGCCCTGCAAAACGCTGAAGAGTGTGGCTTACTGATTTATACACGTGCGTCTCCACACACTTGTCGTGAGTTATGCGTACCAGTAAGCAGAATTGATGAAATGTTGATGCAGATTGTGAGAAAGTGATTTCGCTGGCGGCAAAAAAGCGGTGGAATGCTGAGGCAGAGTTCTGCATATCTAACCCAAGCAACGCAAACGCCATTTACAAGCGTGTGTTTAACTGCATAAAAGTGTGTGTGTGTGTGTGTGTGTGTGTGTGTGTGTGTGTGTGTGTGTGTGAGAGAGTGGCGCAGGGTAAAAATAGCACAATCAATAGACTTGCAAAACGCATTGCATTTTCCATAAATTACGGTAAAATTAAATCTTAAATATCAGTCATAATTGCACTACTCTATAATGCACATTATATTTTAATTTTTATCTCGTCACAACTGCACCACTGTTTTTGCACAGTTCGTATTTTTGCACAACCTATTTATTGTCGTTTCCTCACTTTTTGTCTTTTAAATTGTCCTCATTCATTTTTCTGTTAAAAGGTTTTTGCTGCTGCTGTACACAAACATTTCCCCTAGTGGGATTAATAAAGTCTTATTCTATACTATCCTTTATTCTGTGGCACACACTGGGTCACTTTAAACTGGACACTTTAAACATCACTCGAGTCACTTTTTCTGTATTTTGTATTCTATCTATTGTATTTTTATCTATTATATTGTTGTTCATATTTTATCTTGTATATTTATCCTGTATTTTTATCCCTTATTGTATTTTTATTTATTTTATTCATATTTTATCTTGCATATTTATTCTGTATTTTTTCCCCCAAATTGTATTTTTATCTTTTGTATTTTATTCATATTTTATCTTATCTGTATTGTTATTGTATTTTATTGCTTTTATCCCTTCTCTTATTGTTTTGTTTACATGCCGGACGATTGTAAATGACATTTGACTTCACGTTGTTGCACAATGGTTGTGAATGTGACAAATTCACAATTTGAATTATGAATTTGATTTGAATAATGCCATTCAAAAGGGCTATTTATGATTGTAAATAGATTTTAAGAGTGTTGTGTAAAATATCAGCATTGGATGAAATATAAGGCTTTTATTGTGGTATTGAAGCCGACTGAAGCTTTAAATCATCCGCACGTAGGAAATCACGGTGAAATAGGGCAAGCGCTGCGTTTTACATCACCTGACTGACTGTAGGTTAGCGCGTTTACACTTCACCGCGCGCGGCTGTAATTGTTGGGAGTGTGACCTTGTGCGAAACGTCTGGATGAAAAGACTCGCGGAGCCATGTTGAAAACATCATCTCGTGGAAATTAACGCAAGCCTTCAATCGGATCGACAATGGATGCGAAGAACAGATACGTTTAAGTTGCAGTTTTAAGAGAAAAATTGTACTGGATTGATTTCAGAATATGATAAGCAAACTTTTTAAAGAGTATTTTATATTATGTGGGACGAAGTGTACGAAGAAAGTTTCCTTTTTAGGTACAGTAGTAGGTACTGTATATACTTTATTAATACCTGAGGGAAATTCTTTTTACCATCTTTCCAGCATTAATGCGCACATTTTGGGAATACATTTGAAAGCCATTCAAACTCTACTATAATATTTCACTGGTTCAAAATCACCAGCTTGTGAAAGACAATAATTGTGCAAGGAAGAAGTGGATCTTTGCATTATCGTTTGACATAAAGAGCATAAAAAAAAACTAGTGTCCGTTTGCGTCCTGACCTCTTCCACCATCGAAGATCAGAAACAAAGAAGCATGGCTTTGTCTGCGGTGAAATGAACGATCAATCCTCCAGAACTCCCTGACTCGGCAGGTCTCGTTGCTCCTTCCTCTCTTTCGTGTTTTCAGCCGGCTGCATTATTCACTCCAAACGGGGACATTTTTGCAACACAACGACTCGCCAAACTTGCCCTTTCCAGCCCTGACAAACCTCCCCATCTGCCCCTACACAACCCCACAACCCTAACCCTAACCCTAACCCTAACCCTAACCCTCGTAACCCTAACCCTAACCCACAACCCTGCCACAATACGGGCTTCAGCCTTCAATATTCAGTACTTTTCATTTTCTTCTCCTACAGCACTTGAGATTTACTATGTTTCGAGACCTAATCAACGGAGACATTTTTGCAACACGACGAGCCGCCAAACGAGCTGACGAACCTCTTCCTTGCTTCCACTTGCCATAATTGAGTAGACTTTCTGTCAGATAGTTCCTTTGTTTCTTAACAACATATTTGCGACCAACATTTAAAATCACTTGCGTGCGTTAATGCGTTAATTTTGACAGCCCTAATGTATGCCTATATATAGTGAAAAAATTCGAACCATTCGCATACAACCGCACAAACTCGCAGTATTTGTCATCATCTTCTACAGCTTCAGTCTCTGTTTGGCGACTGACTCCACGGAGACATTTTTACAACACAACGACCCGCCAAACTTGCCCTTTCCAGCTGCGACAAACCTCCCCATCTGCCCCTACACAAAAAGACTAAGATCCGTCAACGGGCTTCAGCCCTCAAGGAGCCACGGGGAAAAGTTGAGCTGCTGACCGTGTTCTCCCCTCCTCCCCTCCTCCCCCCGTCCTTTCAGCCCGTCTTGCTTTCCACTCGCACATGCACAGATTCACAAGCGCGATCGGGGGCTTTAACCGCATCCCGCCCCCCAGACGACTGTAACCAGCAGACAGAGAGACGGATGGGTAAAAGCCGAGCACTCACCTGCTGTTGAAGCTTAACGCCGGCAGGAGGAAGAGGAGGTAAAGGGCTGCGAGGAAATGCATTGCTTTGTCTTGCTCTCATGCACTCGCCGTCTCTTTTCCCCTTTCCACTCTCGCTCCTTCGCTTTTCCCTTTCGCTCTCCCGCTACACGCTGGATGGCTTGCTCGCCCACTGCCCCTCTCTCTCTCGCTCTCTCTCTCTCGTCTGTGTTTCTATCTCTCTCTCTTCGGTGTCTCTTTCTCTCTCTCTCGTAGGTCTCTCTCTCTCTTTCTCACTCGTAGGTCTCTCTCTCTCTCTTTGGTCTCTCTCTCTTTCTCTCTCTCTTTGGTCTCTCTCTCTCTCTCTGGTCTCTCTCTCTTTCTCTCTCTCTCTCTGGTCTCTCTCTCTCTCTCTCTGATCTCTCCCTCTTTCTCTCTTTGGTGTCTCTCTCTCTTTTCGGCGTCTTTCTCTCTCTCTCTCTCTCTCTCTCTCTCTCTCTCTCTTTGGTGTCTCTCTCTCTTTTCGGTGTCTTTCTCTTTGGTGTCTCTCTCTCTCTCTCTCTCTCTCTCTCTCTCTCTATCGCTCACGTCAGACGGATGCAACACTGCGAGCAGTCTGTGTAAGTGAAAGTGTTTCTGCTTCACGTAGCAGAGACGGAGAGCTGGATGGATTTATCAATGCCCAGGAAGAGGGGTGCAGGGGCGGAGGATGATTGGAGGTGCTGAGGTGATGTCAGCATCCACACAACCTGTCCCGCACCGCGCCCATCTGTCTGGATTAGGGGCGAGGGCGATCACGGGGGGTTTGAGGCGGGCACGGACACTCGGCAAAGAGACTGAATTAATCCGTTTTCATTGCGATTACGTCTTAATGGCAGGGTTCATTAGTTTGACATTTTGTTCTCGCCGTTGTCCGTCAGAGAAATTGATGAGACATTTTCCTGTGCCGCGTCTTACGGCGAGATTAAGGTGGTGAAATAATGATGATGAATTTAATAATCATCCACTGGCTTGGCTTTCACCTTGACTACCTTCCGTCGCTGTGATATCATCTTGGTACGGATGTTACTAATTACATCAGCCCTGAAAAATATATGTTACTGATAGCATCTTGTAAACAATTCTCTGGAAAAAGAATAAAATGTTTTACAAACCTTGTTATGAACAAAATGCAATCGGATAATTCCAACCTTGTAACAAATATCATGAACAATATCAAGCTTATTACAAATGTAACCACATGACAACAACCTTGTAACAAATGTAACAGATAATAACACCCTTGTAACACATGTTACAAATTAAATCAATCTTGTAACAAATGTGACGGATAATACAAACCTTAAAATAAACGTTAAATTAAATCAATCTTGTAACAAATGTGACGGATAATATCAACCATGTAACAAACGTTACAAATAAGAGCAATATTCTGCAAAATGTAAAAAGCAATGTGAAGTCAATTCAATTAAACAATTCAAAATGTTGTTTTAGTTTTTATTCCACATGAATTTTATGCCCTTTGTTAGATAAATAAACAAATGCGGATTGCAGATTTTTCATGCTTCGTTTAATTGTATCGGCTTAAATTGTGATTTCATTACAGTTTTATAAATACGAAATATTTTGTAAATTATTTGCCGTCCCATTGCAAAAGACTTTCTCTCTTCTTTCTCTCTTCATACCTTCAAAGTGAACAGATTGTTAAGGTTGCCCGTTGCTTTAAGCCATCAAGGGCTGGCTGAGTCGAGTTTAACGATCAGAAAGCTGAAAATGTAAGAAAGATGTGTCGGATCCTGAAGTCGTGTAATGTAAGAATGATGAATGCCTTCCATTACACCACTAATGGAGTTTGGAGTTTATTGTCCTCTGGTTCTAATTCTTCCCTCTAATTCCGCAACTGTTTGATAAGTGTGTAATTATAGCGTGATAGGATGCACAGGCTGGAGAGCCGACACAGATGAGTGGAGCTCTGGCCAATGGCAGCGCAATAGGTCTCTTTGCTAATCTGCTTCCTTCTGTCTAAGTCACACCTCGAGCAATCCCACTCACAAAAGACAAAACGGAAGGAAAACACGGCTTGAGAAACAACATTAGAGTTTAGTGGATAAACGATGACAAGGCAGAACCGATGCTCTAAAATATAAAACGCTAGCGACTTTGCATTGGTCTGGAACCAAGAAAAGAGCTAAATAAATAAACCTGAACTTGAAAATATTACGGTCTTTCTGAAAAGGTAATAATAATAATATGAGTATTTGCAAGGCGCTTTTCACAGTTTTAACTGTCTCGAAATGAAAATATATGGAAAGTGTCAACTCAAAACCAAAATGTGGTCATTCAACCCAATAATATCAAAAATAAATAGTAATTGTTTACAAAAAAAGCAAAAATAAATTGTTTACAATTAGTGAACGTAAACATGTAATTACACAGATTACTTCCTTCTACTTTTGATGTGAAAATCTGATTCCAATTCCATATACACAACCGTTCAAATGTCTCGGGTCCTTATTTTTAATAGAAAAGCACTGTATGTCAATAACTTTGAAAATAACTTTAAACTAATCAGAAACTTACTCTATACATTTCTAATGAGGTAAATAACCATTCTAGCAGTAAATGATTGTAAATCTTGTTTGATCATGTAAGCGCTGCTGGAAACTGTTTAGCTGGTTAAAGAAGCAATAAAACTGACCTTCCAGCTTGAGAATCCGGAGCGTCATATTTGTGAGTCAATCAAACTCAAATTTCAAGCTAAAAACTCACAAAACTAAACAGTCTGTCCTTGTTCTTAGAAATAAAAGCTATTCCATGCGAGAAATTGCCAAGAAACTGACAATATGACGGTAGTGTGTTTCCAATTTTTAGTTTTTTTTTCCCTAGTACTGTAATACGTACAATTTGAAATACTCATTCTGCAAATTCTCAAAGTAGCTATTAAAAAAAAAACAACGCAAAATAAATAAATAATGATCATATGAGCATTATTAAGTCAATTATAGTTGCCCTTAAGTTTGTCCCTAAATGTCTCCAAGAGAAGGCAAGCCCGTCTGTCTCACACCAGTGTCTGCAGCTAAAGTCACCATGTGTTTATCAGGCCTGATTGTGCCACAGATCATTACCCATGATTCACCTCAATCCGACCCAAATAAAACTGACACATGGCACATCCAAAACTGGACGTGTGATGGCAGACAGAGCAAGGGTGTGACTAAGACATGACTAAAGCGGTTTAAGACTCAGCTCCAGCTTGTAAGAGAGGAACTGTTAGGACTGTCACAACAAATCCAAGTTTGAAAGATCCCCAAGAAACAAGCGGGAAACAAACAAGCATATGTTGTTTAACGGTTCCGGCTCTCTTTTCGTGTTAATTACCGAGAACACGCACCAATCAAGCCAATTATCCACGAGCTACTGGTAGAGAATTGTATTTTTATTGCTCACCATTAGGCTCTCTAAAATTACATCCATCCTTGTCCACCAAAGGATAAATAATTCATCGCTGAAGAAAGAGTCAATGATCCTTGCAGTGGGAATTCAAATGACCATTAAAAATATGACTACCTCTTTAGTGCCTATGGAAAGCCGTTGTTGGGTTACACAGTCGGATCCCTGGCTACAAATTCGAGCCTCGATACAAATTACCACGCAGCAGAAATCCGTACGTAACAAAAAAAGCCAGAACGTTAAGCACTGGCGGAGACTTTCTAGATAACAAGGATGTGCAAAAGCCCCAGAGCTGCACGTAGAAGCGGCGAGAAGCTTTTCTTCTGAGGAGCGTGCACAACACGGGCCAGATTCTCTTTAACTCAATTACTCATCTTTCTCTCTCAACCCGCAGAGACGCTGGAAGACAGCAGTCATCCATTCCACCTGAAGAAAACAAGTGCTCGGCAGAAGCTCCGCTCTCCCAGCGCTCAGCCCAGCACGAGCTGTGAGATGCTCACGAAAAGGTGCTATTTTGGCTAGAAGGGAAGATAATATGTTGATTGTGACATTATCAGACACGGCCCAATCAAAGGTTATCCGGCATTTACCGAGATCTGTGCCACGGAATGACATCTGCTGGAGAGGAATTAAACGGCACTGAAAAGGCTAACGTTTCATCACGCTGTCGGCAAATCTAACAACTTGAGAGAATAAGACAAGAAAGGGAAATACAGAAGAGGCCTGGTGGTGAGGAGCTGGACTTGCTACCAAAAGGTTCAGTTCTCTTCAAACAACCTTTCCATTCCAGATTTGCTTTTGAACAACAAGGAAAGTCTGATCCATTAATACCTCCATTATTTGCTCAAACCCCAAACATGGCACGATGTCTATATTTGCCCCAACTCGCCCATTGGGACACGGGGAGTTGTGGCCTAATGGTAGGGAGTTGGACTTATTCCAAAAAACGGGTTATTTGGGTTATTTCAAAAACGAATCTGGCCTGACAAGATTGTTTCAAGCGAACTTAACAAGGCAAGACTGAATACGTCCTCCATTGGTTTATCCTCCAAGTCTAATGTTTAAAAATTGCCCAATGGGCCACGGGCATCTGGGAGTTTAACTTGCAACCAAAAAGTTGTTTCAAAAACCAATCTGGACTGGCAAGGCCAACCAAACAAGGCAAGTCTGACCCTTTAACACATCCTTTATTTGCTCCAATCCCTAACATGGAATATTGTTCACATAGTTGTGGCCTAGTGGCATTGAGGTGAACAAATAACTGAAGCCTTGAGCAAGACACTGGATCTGACCTGCTCTCAGGGAGCACTGGTTAACTCACTTTACTGGTTTGAACGATTCAAACGCAGGGTACAAATAGGGTTGGTTTGGTTTCTACCACAGCGGACCACTTCCTCTCACTATCCTGGCATGAAGAAGTGGCCTGTCACAAGAACTAGGTCTGTTCCTCAGCAAAGTTCCTGAAGAGAACTGGCCTTGTTTTTTCAAATCCTGAATAAGGCTTCAAATAAAAAAGCCAATATGAATTATACGTCTTTGTCACACTTCAACCCTTTGCCCTTTCCACTTGCCCGCCATTCCTCTGTATCTACAACAACTGTACGACCCCAAAAAAATTGCCAGTCGCATTCGGACTCTTGGCGATTAAAGCAACGGGGTGATGCGACAGCACGTTAAAAATCGTGTAAATTAATTATGGATTTAACGTCAGTGCAAAGAGCATCGTGGGA
This sequence comes from Paedocypris sp. Pulau Singkep, assembly GCA_017309775.1. Taxonomy (NCBI): domain Eukaryota; kingdom Metazoa; phylum Chordata; class Actinopteri; order Cypriniformes; genus Paedocypris; species Paedocypris sp. Pulau Singkep. The sequence continues at coordinate 2,042,235 of MU204326.1, read as the reverse complement.
CACGGAAGAACAACAGCTCAATAATCCTCTTTTCACGCTAAAACCTTTCAACCTTCTGATTCTCCTTCCGAATTCACCGTGGCGACGGCAAAAGCCCCACGGAGCTCTCTATCAGCAGAAGGACAGCGCTCCCCCGAGCATCACATTAACCTGTGTTTCTGCCCCCGAGAACTAACCTTTCCCTCAAAATGTAAGAGCATGTGGTGGAAAACTCAATCACTGAGTGTCTCGGCCATCTGGACGTCTCCCTGTGACTTCACATATGCCCATCGGAGATATCTCTTCTCAGTTTTACAAAAAGTCTAAATCCGAGGGGATGGAATTAAGATCTGGGGACTCGAGTTAGCCCACAGTGACCCTGCTTTGGTCCACCAACCAATCCCTTTTCTAAACTACTTCTACTTCAGAGTGGTGAAAGTGAAATGAGGTGTCACAGTGATGTGGGAAGCGTGTGGAAAGATCCGGATTTCAAGTTTGAGACTCGTTTGGTTCTTTCTGTGCAGGAGTGTAAAGAGCACCAGACAGAGATACTTGAGTAAAAATACAGATACTCCAAGTAACAAGTCACTGCTTTCAAAAAGACTCAAAGTAGCGAAGTATCCAATTTGAAAGGAACTTGAGTCTTTTACTCGCACTGAATTTAGGCAAAACATTTAAATAAATTACATAAAAACACCAAGAAATGTGAAAACAGACTCTGTTTGTGAGGTTTTGTTTGCTAAGACAGAGACAAAATTGAACACCCCAGTGTTTTATAAATGGTAGAACAAAGTTGATCAAAAGAACAAAGTCAGTCTCAGTCAAACCAAAGAAAAAATGTAGTAAAATTAATTTCTGATTAGAGAATTATATGTATATATATAATATAATAAAATTTGTAAGTTGTCGCGCAAAATCACAATGTAACGAGTAACGGTAAGTGTCCATTAAAATGTAGTGGAGTAAAGAGTACCGATACTTCATCACAAATGTAGTGGAGTAGAGAGTAAAAGCTGCTTAAAGTACTTAAGTAAAATAACAAAGTCCATTTACTCAAGTACTTTACACCTCAGTTTCTGTGTGAGGAATCTTGTGTGTGTGTCCCAGTCTCTGATTGGCTAGCCACCAACTCAAAACGTGTCCCGCCTTCAGGCCCAGAGTTGCTGTGATTGGCTCCAGCTGCGTGACCCAGAAATTGCATTGAAAAGCAAGAAAAGGTATTGTTGTAAAAATTCAAATTTGTACGCATTTTTAAGGTGGACTTCTTGAGACGATTGTCTACATAAACAGCCAAGCCCCTCAACTGCAACTCATTCCACTGAGAAGCCAGGCTAAGGCGAAAAATGACTATTCATATTTCTGAACCATTCCTACTAATAAACTAAATTAAGAGGATGATTGTTACTATGGCCGTGTTCTGTCATCTGCTTCTGTCGGGAAGCCATCTGCTGTGTGTGAGGAGTCTCTAACAAACACATCAACAGCACACGCAGATGAAAATAATCCACATGGTTGAGATCTACTGGTCCTGACAGAGCTGAGGAAAGAGCGTCAGAACAAAGCTCGGGATGTTTGTTTCATCGCTCTGAACGCTTTTACACGAGACGTACAAACACATCAGCACGTGGCCGTCACTCAGTCGCCGCCTGAACAAGAACAGACGGATTACGGCTAATTGCGAGCGGAGAAGACAGAAACAAAAGGGGGAATGCAATTTTCGAACAGAGCGAATAAAAGCATTTCAAAGGCTGGAGGATGATGGGGACGAGCCGGTGCGTCCCCTCCACGTACACACTGCAGGAAATAAACTCTTGACATGACAAAAAAAAATCTCAAAATTACACAATAAATCTAAATAAAATAAGTAGATAAATGTGTTTTTTTCTAACAAGATAAATTAACCTGTGTTAGTTCAATGTTAGGATTGAGAGTCAGAGATGACTTTGCTTATTTCAAGAAAATAGGATTTGAATGTTCTTGCTTGAAAGAAAATGCTAATTCTGATGATATTTTATACAACTAAATTGAGACATTTTTCAAAGTAGACATTGTGTTTTAACTAGGGCTGTCAAAGTTAACAAAGTGGGCCTCTAGATTCTAGGATTTTATACTTAAGTATAAAGTTATTTTGTAGATTTGTTAATAGTATGGTATAAATATTAAAATTATTGGATTATAATATAATATAATACAATATAGAAATCATGGATTATGAATTAAAATCCAACCGGGGGCTAAATTTGAAAATAATCTGTGAATTCCAGAACACTAGTACAGTAGATATTTTTAGCAATTCCAATTTTCACACACAATAAAGCATGAAACTACAACGTGTGCCTTTTAACATCCGTTTTACTTGACAGGACTGTCGTTCTTATACAACGCAAATGTCAGTGCATGTTTGGTAACAGCAGAGTGTGAAATTTATTTAGGAAATGACATAAAGCTTAGTGGAGAAACATATAATGAGACGTGACAGACTAACAGATGTCCGGATAAAAAACGTCAAAACATCACGCTTGGGCAGAAAGGTCTTTTCAAGCCTAATATAAAGCCAAAAGATGAGAATCCTTACACTCTCTTTCCTCACACTGCAAAAAATGCACGTGAAAAAACAAGGAAATAAAAAACAAAATGAGTAAATTTTCCTAATTTCGTGAAACAAGTCCTATTTTCTTGAAACAAGAACATGTATCTTTCATTCTTAATTCCAAGATTGTTAATTTATCTTGTATGAAAAAAAAAAAAATCACAAGAAAAAGATGTACTGTATTGTGTAATTTCAAGATTTGTTATCTTGTCAAGATTTTTGCCGTGCATACACTGCAAGAAATGCACATGAAAAAAAAACAAAATGAGTAAAAAATACGTAAATCAAGTAGAATTATCTGCCAATGGGGTGAGAAAGTTTTACTTGGTAAGACAGTTTAAAACAAGTCAGTTATTTTCTTGAAACTCTAATTATTCTTACTCTAATTAATCTTTCACTCCTAACTCTAAGATAGTTAATTTTTCTTAACTAGATTTATTGTGTTGTTATTATATATGTTATTATATATCTTCTTAAATAAGAAGATTTATCGTGTAATTTCGAGATTTTTTGGCTTGTAAAGAACTAAAGTAAAAATGTTTAACAATCCAAAAGAAAAAAAAGCCAACATGGACGTAAAAGTAATTCACACTCGACGCACTTTGGTGGTTTATGAGATATGCATCATAGCATCATTTATACCTTCTAACAAACCCCGAGCACTTTTAATTCTCAGTCAGAGCAGAGCGAATCACGGCTTCTCTGCTGTCGAATACGCAGAAACATGGCTGAACTCGAGGGAGAAGTGATTCCCTCCACAGACTTTCATGTTCGGATATCAGAAGCTGATTTAGAAGTCTGGGGAAGGCAGCTTTTTAAAACATACCAGCTTTTTTTTTTTTTTTTCATTTTATTTAACATAAAATGTATTTTTCAGCAGGGATGAAACAACATTAACCAAAAGGCAAAGGATTTGTGGTTCTTGAAGAAAACACGGCGAACGAGGGCTCAGGGAAAATGCAAGATTAGAAGATAAACGTAGTATATGAAAAAATATATATCTATACAGTCAATTACAGTAGATCGGTGGTATAGTTATAATTTTGGCCCTAAAAACTGAGCAGTTGAGCGACACTGCCTCGTGTTTACCAAATTAAGACAAACTAATTACACAAACTAGTTAAGAACAAAGAAATTTGGACAATTTATTAATCTTTTCCGCATGTTTTTTGAAGCTAGTTAAAAAGAAACTCAGAAAAAAGGAATTAAGAACAAATCGCACAATTTAATAATCTATCTCAGATAAGGCTCCACCCACAAGCCACAACTCCTCCCACAAACACATACCCATTCCTCATTTTTCCCGCATCTTTATTTGAAGCTAGCTGATCATCTCTACCTCCCAATTCCTTTGATGTTAACAACCTAAAGCTTTGATATTAACCCTCAACTTGGTGTTTAGCATTAAATCACCACAATCTGATTAAAGCATCAAGAAGGAATCATAAAAATATTCTCCAGTACATTAATTATGCAATGGGCAAAAATGCATCCACATTTACCGTGTAATTTAATGCAAAGATGAAAAAAAGTATACGTTTTAAGTGATTTCGCAAAGATCGGTGTTTATTACTGTAGGCGCCTTCGCAAATTAGCAGAACAGAAAAAAGTGTGACAATTAGCAGTTTAATAAGCGAGATTTCAAAGACTCACAAGGCGACTCATCAACTTCTAAAGGAGGCAAAACAACCTATGGCGGTGTTCGCTGCGTATCTCATAAATAATGCCCATATGCTTCAGATAAGACTATTTTATTTATTTATCACCATATCTCGTTTCAAAGCAGCTTCACACACACCACCAACTCCTAATGTCGCTGGAGACCGAAAATAAATCGACTTTCACACCAACTGAGCCGCTGACTGGGAAAAGTCGCTAATTGTCAGTGAGATGAAGCTGTGAAAATGACAAACCGAAATGAGCTGAGAATAGTTTTCATTGTATAAATAGTATAGAATAGGCCAAATCTTCACTTATCTTCTTATCCTATCTACAATCTATAAATCTATAAACACAGTGGCACCCCAACTTACGAATGTCCAAGACAACAAAAATCCAGAGTAACAAAATGCGTTGCCACGGCAACTTTACAAGTGACAAAATTAGCCCACGGTGCGAAAGGAGCGAGTCTTTTTCTTACCGCTAAAATAAATAGAGATGAGAGTCCAGGCGTATATAAAAAAACGTTGTTTAATTTTCACACGCGTTCTACCATTGGCTGTCTCAAACCATCTCTTAACAATCCTATTGACTGAAAGAAATCTTTGCGTATGTATTGAAGCCAGGGGCGGGAAAATGCTGTGACGATCTGCTCTGCCATTGGCTGTCTCAAGCAAGCTCCTGGCAATCTTATTGGCTAAAAGAAATTTTTAGGAATTTCTAAAAGGAATCTTAAAAGGAATCTGTACGTAGTCAACAGCACTTTGGTCTGTGTTCTTTTAGGTTTTTTATATTTGAACAAGATTTATTTACGCGTGTCCAGACATTTAATTTCATCATTTTGAAAAATGTTTGTCTGAATTTACAAAGTCTTGACAGGCATTAGACAAATTTCTTGTCTATATAAATGTAAAATGCGGCTCAGCTAACGAAATTCCTGCCTAACGAAGCGATATATCAAATCGGCTTCTTCCATTTCTGGGTCACGAGGAGCTGAAGCCAATCTCAGGACACACCCCCTGGATTACCGACCAATCACGTGGCGAAACGTATGTAGAAGACCAACAGAAAACCAGACAGGACTAGACCGGGTTGTGAACTCAAACTTCGAAGTCGGTACAACTACACAGATCCTGTCACTTAGCGACCAGCAGCCAATCAGAAGTGACTTACATTAGTTATCACACGAATTAAAAGCTTGGAAATAATCAAACGCTCCGTCCTCTTCTTAGGACGGATTTGTTAAAACGGCGTGAACATCACAGTCAACCGCACTCAAACTGTATTTGACGTGAGTCTTTTTAAAAAACGGCATGAGATAAAAACCATTTAAAGCAAGAAATAACAAGCTGCGTTTTTCACTTCGGGAAATGTGCTTGATGTGGTTCTGCTGCGTTAAACAAACAGCGCAAACGCTGAAAGGCTTCCAGCTCGGCGCTTCTTCATTACGATAAAGCTAGTGATGTTTACACTTCATCTTCACTTTATATGAATCACTTCACACTTTTGTATTTGTATTTTGGATCATGGTCACTTTTTTGTATTTTGCTTTTTCTACTGTATTTTTGTTTTTTCATCTTCATGGTTTTTTCCTCATCTTTATTCATAATTTTATCCGTATCTATTTATCCTTATTTTTTTATTGTATCTCCTCCTCACAAGAACCCCCCCACCCCATGTTTAAACTGGGTGATTGTAAAATACATTTCATTGTATGTTGTACCATGTATAATGTGGATTTGACATTTAAAATTTCAATTTGAAGTTCGTTCACCATTTCTTGTGCGTATAGTCGCCATTAGCCTCTTCCACACAGCAATGCCGGTAAAATGCAGGAAAAATACCAGAACGACTTTACCGGTAAAAACTTTTCACACAAACGCTACTATTCCCGCATTTTAACTATTCACACAGGGTTTTCAAAATCCCTGTATTTTCAGAGACATCATCAACTGTCTTCATCCGCCCGGATTATCAGAAGCGCTTTGATTTCGTTCCAGTTGTTGGACATTTCCTATTCTGACTATTCTGTGACATCATCAACCGGCGACACCTTTTAAACCAATCAGCACACATCAGCATAATGTCTGTCCTCAAAGGGCCGGATGTAACATAAATGAAACTACTTGTGATCAAATGTATTGTAAAATAAAAGTAATTACTCTTTAATGTTAAACAACTGTGAGACGTTCATCCTGCAGCATCCGCCATCACTGTCCCTGGTCCTGTAATGGCCTGGTGTCCCACACAACTCAATAATCATCAGAACTTAATCACGTGACTTAAAGTGACCCATGTTTGCTTGTTGCTCTAACGTAAATCGTTTTACATTGTGTCAGCTTATGAAAACACGCATAACTCCGTTAATGAAGGATCAAACTGTCCAAGTGAATGAAGAAAAACAACATAAAACTGTGGAAACACTGGCACGGCTACCGCAGTCAAAAGGCATTGTGGGAAATGTAGTTTTTGGCCAACGCACGCTCTTAATTTATTTTTAGGAATTTATTTCTAGACACTCAAAACTTTTAAGCTCTTGCGGGCCACATAAAATAGAGTTACACGCATGTGTTTTAAGCGTCTGCACCTGCTACGCGCCGGAATGTTCTGATTGGCTCAGAGCAGTGGGTGGAGTCAGTGCGTACTGAATTTTTGCGTCCTTGTTCCGGGAATCTTCGTTCCACTTTCACACGGGGCAGAATGCCGGCAATAAACCGGGAACGTTACAGGTGCTCATATTCCCGCAACAAATTTCCCGGCATTTGTCCGTTCACACAAAAGTGCGCGCCGGCAATATACCGGTATTTTGCCGTGAATGTGTGTAGGTGTGAAAGAAATTCTAGATCATCTTTGGGTCAGGGGGCTCTCCACTGCTCGGGGGTGTAACTTCTGCCTTATTAAGTTGAGGGTAATCGCATATTGATCACAGGCCGTGTAACGTTTCATTAGAATGGCACTTGACGCCGTTATTAACCCCGGGTCCTTCAGACGAGTGGCTGGATGTGGAGAGCAGTGTCGTCTGCTTTCTTCTCGTGGACGTTCTCCATTCATGATGAAATACTGTCAGTAACGCACAAGGGCTTTTAACAGCCGTTACAGTTGCTTCTACGCAGCAAAAAATGTATTCTCGGCTAGCTAATCTCGAAATTAGACAGTAAATCTTGTTTTTTTTTTCTTACAAGATAAATTTTGTGTCCTTGTGTTGGGATTGAGAGTGAGAGATGACTTTGCTTATTTCCAGAGGTGTAAGGTACTTGAGTAAATGTACCTTGTTACTTTGCTTAAGTATGTTTTTGGCTACTTTGTACTTGTACTGAGTATCAAAAGTATAAGCGACTTTTACTCTCTACTCCAATGCATTTCTGGTTGAGTAACTGTACTTTTCACTCCACTACTTTTGAAAATTTTGATTTTGAAATTGACACTTACCGTTACTCGTTACGTTTTTGAAACATGGAGGTGTTACATTTCGTGTCTGTATTGGAAAATAAAACCTCATGAATAGAGTTTTTTTTTCACATTTATTTGTTTTATTTTAGCCTAAATTTAGCAAGAGTAAAATACTTTAAAAATTGATACTTTACTACTTTGACTCAAGTCTTTTTTATAGTGGTGACTTTTTACTTGTATTGGAGTAACTTATCTGTACTTTTACTCAAGTAAGGTTGTCTGGTACTCTTTACACCTCTGCTTATTTCAAGAAAATAGGACTTTAATTTTCTTGCCAAGAAAAATAAATGCTAATTCTGATGATATTTTACACTCCATCGAGATATTTTTCAAAGTAGACATGTTTTAACTCAGAACTTCCTGAAACAAGAAACGTCAAGTGAAATATTTTTGTTTTAAGAACACAATTTTTTGTTTTCTAGCTACAAGCTACTTTTTTATATTAAAAGCCAATGAGAACAAGAACTAAACTGCAGAAATAGATCCACCGTGTATCAAGATTTTTTGTCTTGTTTCAAGACGTCTTACCAAGTCAAATTTTCTCACCAAGTCAAATTTTTTTACTCTTTTTCTTTTAATTTTTTTTTATTTTTGCACGTGGATTTTTTTGCAGTGTATTCAATAATTGACTTTCTTTTCCAATAGTTGTTTGTTCCTAAAAGTAGCCCAACCATGATTTTGTTAAGCTTCAACTATATTTACTGAATGCTAATTAAAAAAAAAACGAATTGTACTCTCCTATTCATTTCTGAAATTCTAGGCATCAACCTCGACCTGCTTTCGGTGAGCACAACAAGAGCTCGTACGTTTGCTTAAATGGAGAGCCGCTAAATCATTTAGAGGTTTAATTGTAATCGTGGGAATTGTCAAGCATGGCTGAAGTAGTGCGGAGAAGATGTCGTTTGCTCCTGGTCCTCGAAAGCCAAAACTGACTGAAGCGGCTGAGAAAACGAATAACCAAGCGGCGTTTTATCCATTAACCCTCCTATTATGTTCGAGTCAAAATGTCCCGTGTTAAAAGTTTAAAAATAATAAAAAAATCACTTTGAAACTTCTCCTGCTTGTCTTGGTTAGTGTAATCTACATATAATGGATTATTCTACAGATCATTTGGATTTTTTTTTTTATGGACATTTTGGAATCATTATATTTTTTATACGATGATTAGAGATAACAGATGGTTAGTGCTTCAGAGCTGAAGAGGAAGGTTGGCATGTTGGAGTCTGAAGCCGAGCTGGAGAACGAGGAGATGCGTCAATGATTTAATGAAGTCTTCTTCTCTGGTCCTCTAGAGAAGAGCTTTAATCTGAAGCCATCGCTGCACGGCTCTTCTCTGACAGGTGCAGGAGTGAAGCTGTGAACTACACTCTTCTGCTCGTCTCTCACACCCAACACGCTCGTGAAGTCGCATCGCACGCTGCATGAAATCAGCCGGAAAAAAAACCCAGAAAATTAAAAAAAACTAAATGAGTCAAAAATATGTAAATCAAGTTAAATGATCTGCCAATGGGGTGAGACAATGTTACTTGGTAAAACCAGACAAAACAAAATTGTTGCACGGTGGATTTGTTTCCGCATTTCAACTCTTGCTCTCATTGACTTTAATCTAAAAAAGTTTTTTTAAATTGAAAAACATTGTCTTCTTAAAATGAGAATTTTTTTTTAATTTATAGTGACCAATGCATTTTTATTTAAGCCTTTTTTTTTTACTTTGCAAAAGAAGTACACATTTTAAATTCATCACTTCCATAATTTCACACCAGCAACTGAAACACACCTCCTTTTTACGTTTGTTCTCACTATAACGTGTTCAAAAAAGTACAACCCTCGTAGATTATATTGACAAAACTTGAAAAAACCCCTGTATAATTTTTGGAATTAAATTATTTTTGACTCTGTATATGATCTCTAATATTAAAATTTACAATGTCTTTAAGCTTTAAACAGTTGCTCTTAATGCTTAAATGCTTAAACAATTGATTTGTTGATTTGTAATTTCCTACCCGGTTCACAATTCTTATAGCTTTTTTTTTTTTTTTTTTGCAATTTAACTAATTTCTACGTTTTTTCTTTTGGTATTTGAGAGAAATGCAGTATCGATTCTCATATTTTTCTCCTACATGCACAAAAATTAACACTAAAGTTGACTCTCACCTTGCTACGATGTCTAAACATTCCTCTCTAAAATTTTCTTTAGCTCGTATCTGACATTCTACAAGTCTCAAGTGTTCTCGAAATATTCCTGAATCCCCACACGCGTTACGTTTGGCCTTGCGCTGTGCGATGGATTCAATCCCAAACCTGAGAAGCATTCAGGTTGGCACGAAGCAGATCTCACGAGAAACGTTCCCCGACAAGAAACGTTATTATCCACCACAGATGGAGGCCGACAGAAACATTTGTGCGCGGCCAAAAAGCAATATTTGCATGAGACTCCTGAAACATTCACCCATTCCGAGGGAGATGTTGGGCTTTATGAATATGACTAGCGTGGGCTGTTTTGGAGCTGGGAGGGAAAGTGACTTTGGGCAGTAATGGCACACAAGTAAAGCGTGTTTGGGAGACACAGCGCCAGGCAAACAGCCTCTTTTACAGCGGCTCCGACTGAGCCTGTGATAGGTGCCCGTTTTGTTTGAGTGGCGCTCCAGTCGATAAATCAATGTCATATTGCAATTTGTTTTGCTCCAGGAGCAACTTCTGGTTTCCTGTGGAGCAGAAGGACAAAGACACACAAACCTCAGGAACCGCTCTGAATTATGAGCAGCACGGCAAATGACGTGTGTCCACCTGCTCGCGGAATATCAACGAATCACATTCATCCATCCAACTGCTTTTCCATGCCACCGCAATTCACATAAAGTTGACGATATGTGCAACCAAAACGACCCTTTTCAATTCCATTTCTGGGTCACGGGAAGCTGGAGCCCATCCCTGCAACTCTGAGACTGGAGGCGGGATTAGTGGCCGACCAATCACAGCCTTGATTAGTGGCCAACCAATCACAACCTTGATTAGCACCCAACAAATAGCCTTGATTAGTGGCCGACCAATCACAGCCTTGATTAGTGGCCAACCAATCACAACCTTGATTAGCACCCAACCAATAGCCTTGATTAGTTGCCGACCAATCACAGCCTGGATTGTTTCACACCCAATCACAACCTTGATCAGTGCCTGACCAATCACAGCCTTGATTAGTTACCAACCAATCACAGCCTTGATTAGTAGCTGGAGGCGGGATTAGTGCCCAACCAATCACAGCCTGGACTAGTTCCCAACCAATCACAACCTTAATTAGTTGCTGACTAATCACAGCTGTATTAGTTGCCAAACAATCACAGACTTGATTAGTTCCCAACCAATCACAATCATGATTAGGGGCCGACCAATCAGTTCACAACCAATCATAGCCTGAATTAGTGCCCGACCAATCACCACCTTGACTAATTGCCAACCAATCACAGCCTTAATTAGTGGCCGAACAATCACAGCTTTGATTATTTGCCTACCAATCACAGCCTTGATTAGTGGCCAACCAATCACAGCCTTGATTATTTGCCGACCAATCACAACCTTAATTAGTGGCCAACCAATCAAAGCCTTGATTATTTGCCAACCAATCACAGCCTTAATTAGTTGCTGACTAAGCACATCCTGAATTAGCTCCCAACCAATCACAGCGCTAAATAGTTGCCGACCAATCACAGCCTGGATTAATTCCCACCCAATCACAACCTTGATCAGTGTCTGACCAATCACTGTCTTGATTAGTTGCCGACCAATCACAGTCTTTATTAGTGGCCAACCAATCACAGCCTTGATTAGCAGCTGGAGGCGGGATTAGTGCCCAACCAATCACAGCCTGGACTAGTTCCCAACCAATCACAACCTTAATTAGTTGCTGACTAATCACAGCTGTATTAGTTGCCGAACAATCACAGACTTGATTAGTTCCCAACCAATCACAATCATGATTAGGGGCCGACCAATCACAGCCTGAATCAGTTCACAACCAATCACAGCCTGAATTAGTGCCCGACCAATCACCACCTTGACTAGTTGCCAACCAATCACAGCCATTATTAGACGCTGACCAATCACAATATAGATTATTAGCTGGAGGCGGGATTAGTGCCCAACCCATCACAGCCTTGATTATTTGCCGACCAATCACAACCTTAATTAGTGGCCAACCAATCAAAGCCTTGATTATTTGCCGACCTATCACATCCTTAATTAGTGGCCGACCAATCACATCCTTAATTAGTGGCCGACCAATCACATCCTTAATTAGTTGCCGACCTATCACATCCTTAATTAGTGGCCGACCTATCACATCCTTAATTAGTGGCCGACCAATCACATCCTTAATTAGTTGCCGACCAATCACAGCCTGGATTAGTTCCCAAAACACTCACAGCCTTGATTAGTGGCTGACCAATCACAGATTAGACAATTCATAAATCAACAAATCAATTATTTACTTTGCAGTTCATATTTCCGACCTCATGTATAATTCATTATTCCTCTAACTACAGTCGTGAAGTCACCAAGCTGATCTTATTAATACCCAACTACGTTCTTGAATAACTGAAAAACGACGGCGTTAGAAGCGCAGGTTGTGTCAGGATGTGCGAGTCTTAAACCTGCTTCCAAACTTACTCCACAGTAGATTACAGAAGCGCTCTGTAAGGGAAATGTAATGACGTCCCCGAGGAACACGGATGCTCCTCAGCCTCCTCAGTGAGGAAGAGCAGGTACGTCCCTGTTTCTCTAGATATTAAAGATCAAGACCATTAGCTCTTAACAAAAGCCTCAAACGTAAAGCCACGTATCCAACACACTTCCCATTGCTTGTCTGATCGCCACCTAGATTCTATTTTTCGCCAGTTTTGCGATTTATGAGATGCTTCATGACTAGCGCTTTTGGATGCTTTTAATGACTAGCGCTTTTAGAGATAGTTAATGACTGGCGCTTTTATACTTTTATAGAAAATAAAAGTAGCTCACCTCAAACCAGATCTGCGATTCATTTTCGTTGTCGCAAAAAGTTGAAAGGTGGGTGAAAAAGTAGGAGATGGAAGGTTGACTATAGTTCAGTGAGAGTATGAATGTGTGTCCTGCTCTGTGATTGGTCGGCCAACAATCAAGGGGGTGTGTCCCACCTCTGAGTCAGAATGGCTGAGATTGGCTCCACACTGCAAAAAATGGACATGAAAAAATAAGAAAAATAACAAAAATAAATGAGTAAAATAAAACTTAAATCAAGTAAAATTATCTGCCAATGTGGTGAGAAACTTTTACTTGGTAAGACGACTTGAAGCAAGACCTATTTTCTTGAGCAAATTAATCTTTCTCTATTATTTCTAAACAGGTTAATTTGACTTGTAAGAAGAAAAAAACAACATGTATTTTTTTAATTTCAAGACTTTTTGGCTCGTCAAGAATGTATTTTTTGTTGTTCCCAGTAAATCTTGAAATTGCACAATAAATCGTTATTTTTTTCCACGCATGTATTAACTAAAAACAAAGATAAATTAAAGTTGCTGGGAATTAAGAGTGAAAGTCTTACCAAATAAAATTTTCTCACCCCATTGGCGGATCATTTTACTCGATTTAAGTCTATTTTTACTCATTTTGTTTTTCATTTTCTTATTTTTTCATGTGCATTTTTTGCAGTGTGGAGCCAATCTCTGCAACTCTGACTCAGAGGTGGGACACACCCCCTTGATTTTTGGCTGACCAATCACAGAGCAGGACACACATTCACACTCTCACTCAACTATGCTCAACCTTCCTTGTCCTACTTTTTCACCCACCTGTCAACTCTTTTCGACTTTGTACGACCCAGAAATAGAGAAAGCGGTAGAAAACTGAATAAATATATATTATTTATATAGATGAATAATAGCATGAACTGGTCACATGTTCTGACCAGACCTGAAGTTGACGAGAAAGTCGCAGAGAAACGGTGAATCCGGCTAAAGCAAGACTGTAAAAAAGCATGAGTCACGTCCGTAGGCCTCGGCTTTTGTTCGACTCCAATCAATGGGATGATCATGAAAACCTTTATGCGGATTTAAATGGCCTTGCGTAACATTCTTACTTCCTTCACCTCTAGTGTCTTTGCGCACCACTCCTCCGCCGCAGTCGCAACATGTGCTTATGTAATGTCAGAAGATCTAAAAGTCTTGGAGACCGAGACACCTGGAGATGAGTCTGTGGCTCTGTTCTCCAGAAGAAAAACCGCCTTTCACATCAGAACTTTGTCTGCCACTAGAATAACGTGTTAGCGTTGGCGACAAGGAACTTTATAAGGAAGCAGCAACCTATTTAGAAACAAACAATTCCTAAGTTGTAGGAATTCTCGCAAATGACATTTTGTAACAAAGTCCAGTGTCCAATTCTGTAAACACGGAGCAAATTTCCCGCCAGTTTTTTTCCCGCCAAAATAAGCCACGATTTTGAAAGTCTGCTCTGTGCTGAAAAAAAAACGAATTCTTGACAAGCCAAAAAAATCTCGAAATGAGTAAATCTCGTTTTATTCCTTACAAGATAAACTAACTAGCTTACACGGCAAAAAATGCACATCAAAAATTAAGAAAATAAAAAACAAATGGAGTATAAAACTTTATAACTTTATAACTTTATGAAAGAAAATTATCTGCCAATGGGGTGAGAAATGTTTACATGGTGAGACGCTTGAAACTTTTTTCATTTTTTTTTTTAAACAAGCAAATGAATCTTTTACTCTTAATTCTAAACTAGTATTTATCTTGTCTGGGGAAAAAAAAAAAACAAGATTTATTGTTAAATTTCAAGATCTTTTGGCTTCAATCTTTTGGTTTGTGTGTCTTTGTCAATAATTCATTTTTTTGCAGTGTAGAATTAAGAGTGAAAGATTAATTTGCTCGTTTTGAGAAAATAGGACTCGTTTCAACGCCTCAACCAGGAAAAAACGTCTCAAAACTTTTTAAATTTTACTTGATATAAACTTTTTTTATTCTCATTTGGTTTTTTACCGAGCACACCAGAACGTTTACATGTATTAAAATGATAATTAATCAATCAACAAAAGTGCAAACTTGCGCGATTCAAAAATATGTTCCCGAGGCAAACGCCAGCGTGCGTAAAACATATAGATTATCATTTAAACTGATCTGCCTCGTCTACTGAGATGCTTCATCCAATTAAGGGTTTCTTTTTTTTAGATTGGCTCATAGATCCATTATTCACCATCACCCTTACAGTGTGAGATCATTAATAACTCGTCCAGATATTTGCATTAATCATCGTCTTTACAGAAACACTCTCGCGTCTCCGCGTTCGGCCGCCGTCGACTTTACGGTTGAAACGGTTCCGTCGTTCAAAAAGCGAACGCGCACAACCAGCGACGACGGTTCTCCTCGCGCATTAATTACCTTCAGCGACAAATTAAATTAAAATATTCCGAGTCAAGTAGACGTAAGCAGACAGTGATAGACTGCGACACACTTTCCCACAGAAACAATCTGGTTTTTTCCACATCATTAGGCCAGAAACAGCGACGCTCCTCGATAATAAACCGCGGCTTCGCTCTCCACGTGTTGAGACGCCGCTATAGAACAGACGCTGACAGATATTGATACGCCCTCGTGAGATGATTCATCATAACCGCAATTTATCTCCACTCAAAGCGGAAACTTTCCCGAGTGGAAATGTGACATTAATTCGCCGTGATTGCTTGAGAAAAGGTGAAAAGGCAATCGCGCACAATGAGTGTGACTGTGTTAGTCGTGTAAATCACCCGCTGACTTATTAGCCACGGGGCTTGTTGCCATTCACTCTACAATCGTTCCTTAAAAGTCGATGCTCGATCTCAACTGCAAAAGAAAAAAAACATTCTTGACAAGCTAAAAAAAATCTTGAAATTTAGACAATAAATGTCGTTAGTTTTTCATACAAGATAAATCATCTATGTCAGGATTGAGAGTCAGAGATGACTTTGCTTATTTAAAAAAAATAGGACTTTAATTTTCTTGCTTGGAAAAAAATGCTAATTGTGATGATATTTTACACTAAATCGAGACATTTTTCAAAGTAGACATTATGTTTTAACACGGAACTTCCTGAAACAAGAAACGTCAAGTGGAATAGTCTCATTTTAATAACAACGTTTGTCAATTGAAGAAACTAGCTTCGTTTTTATATTAAAGCCAATGAGAACAAGAACTAAACAGCAGAAACTAATCCACCATGTAACAAGATTTTTTGTGTTATTTGAAGTCGTCTTACCAAGTAAAATGTTCTCACCCCATTGACAGATAATTTTACTTGATAACATTTTTTTTTTTACTTAATTCTAAGATGGTTAATTTACCTTGTAAGAATAAAAACAAGATTCATTGTTTAAATTTCGCGATTTTTTTGGCTAGTCAAGAATGTATTTTTTGCAGTGAAGCTCTTCACTGTGGGGTCTAATAATCTCTGTGTTCAAACCAATCAAAACACCACTGTACAAGATTTACAGATCCTTTGCATTATTAGACTGAAGAAACGAAACATACATTAACCTGTTATATTAACTTACAGAGTTAATAACATCGCATAGAAAGGCTGCCTAGTTTAGTGCTCGGAACCGAATCTGATTTTGTAGTGTTGATAATCACAGCCATATTTTTAACACCAACGACTACTGAATAAAAAGCAAAAATCCTCTCACATATTCACACGTGCGCTTTGAGACAGTTACAACTGTGAAAAGCGCCTCACAAATGCTCAGAACTTGAACTTGAACTCGAGTCTTTTGTGCAACCAGGGTTGGGTTAGGGTGAGGATGGATGAAGGCAAGCGAGCCATTGGTCAGAGAAAAGCAGACAAAACGTTCTGAAAAGACCTTCCGCTTCTGAAGCCTGACCTGACTGGCTCGGTGTGACGCGATGGAATCATACGAGTGGTGTTGTGACCTGCTGGTCTGATGTAATTGTAATTATTGCGTGTGGGGACGTACCTGTGACGTCCAGCCTCATGATACGCCGTGTGTGCGGCTCGTGCCTCAGCCAAAGGCTTGAAATTGCTTTATCGCCTGGAATAATTCGCATTCGAAGTGATTCCGCCTGCAGGTCTGAATGCATTTTCAGTTGTTGACGCACAACTAGTGTAAAACAGAGCCGGACTATTTCAGTCGGAGATCCAGGCTGGTGTCTAGCGGATGGAACCGAACGCTTTTGAGCTTTTAACGACGTCGCGCGGATGTTCTCACGCCTGCATCTGGCAGATTGATTCGTTACTTTCCCTGACTC
Source organism: Paedocypris sp. Pulau Singkep (assembly GCA_017309775.1). Classification (NCBI taxonomy): domain Eukaryota; kingdom Metazoa; phylum Chordata; class Actinopteri; order Cypriniformes; genus Paedocypris; species Paedocypris sp. Pulau Singkep. The sequence goes on along the minus strand of MU204326.1, from coordinate 2,025,276 downwards.
TGTTAGAATAAAATACGGTTTCATTTAAATAAAATGGGGACAAAGACAGAGGCGTGAAGAGCACCAGACAGCCCTACTTGAGTAAAAGTACAGATAATTCTTGTAGAAATGACTAAATTACAAGCGACAAGTCACCAATGTCAAAAAGACTTGAGTCAAAGTTGCAAAGTATCCAATTCTAAAAGTACTTGAGTATTTTACTCGCTCGGCATTTAGGCAGAAAAACAAGGAGAAATGTGGAAACAAACTCTATTCCTGAGGCTTTGTTTTCTAACACAGTTTTTACGCCGTTCACGCACTGGTTTCTGGCTCGTCCTCCACACGCCGCTGACTGTGTCCGGTCTTTTATTCCAGAGTCGAGCATCGTGGTCGGCGCTCGAGGGCGAGAAGGCGTTAAGCGTCAGGATGCAGAGTGACAGGAAACATCTGCGTCCAGCCAATAGGAAGGAGCGATGGATTGTACAGTATTTTTCCTGATGAGAACAATATTGCAGCCAGTGACAATTTAAATTGTATTGTCATGTTGTTTGTATTCTTGTCTAGTCATTTAGAGACCAGTGGCGAAAATATCAAACGTACATTTCTAATAAACGAACAAAAATACGTTTTGACTTTTTCGTTTGAAACTATTTTTTTTTTGCTTCGCATTTTTCGTTTGTTTTTTTTTTCGTTTGGAGTTCTGGCCCAAGTTTCACACGGGGACGGGCCTTACTCTGATTGGCTGGTGAGAATGTGATTGACAGCTGCATTCACAGCGAGAATGTGATTGACGGGAAGAGGGGGAGGAGTTTAGTGAGCGCTTAAACACATCTATAATCGGAACACCTTCGTCGTCGCACTATTTATCAGCATCATCATCATCACTGTACCAGAAAACAACGACTCTCGCAGCCTGCAATTGTTATTTAGTGAAATTAGAAATCGAAACAAACAAAAGAAAAAAAACGAACGAAAAATCTGAAGCGAAAATAATGTTGCACAGTAAAACGTGAAGATTGCAAGCAAAAAATTAAAAAACAAACGTAAATGTGAAGCATTTTTTAAATTTACGTGTGATATTTTTGCCACTAATCTGATTCCATAGTAATTACTCAGTAGCAAATTCTTACGTTGTTAGGTGGGGGCGGAGTCTAGTTTATTGGGCGGGGCTGCTGCACTCAGTGTTTTGACTATATTAATCACGCCACGGTTTCATATTCACGGTTAAAAGACGCTAAATGTTAGTTAAAGACACGCTGTTTTTTGCAAGAACGCTCATTGCATTTGGTTAAAAAACGAAAAATGTCTAAAAAAGAAGAGCAAGCTAGATCGCGAAGATAATTGGATGAAAGGAAGCCTCTCTGTCAAGCCGGTGTCTAAAGTTTGCTTTGGAATTCATCGTCGGCGAATCAAAGCAGATCTCGTGCCTTACAATAAAATCAGGAGGCTTTTGAAGTGTCACTGCTCAACTGTGGCTGTAGAGAAGTCAAGTGACTCGGAACGCTCTCCAGGAGAGCAGGAATGCTCTTCAAACACCAGCTCGGTGGTTTGGATGGAAAGACCCATTAGAGTTTGTGGCTTCTCTTCGTAATGTTGCGTTTATTGCGTGGCGGTGAAGATTGCGTCATCGTTGGAGTTGAACAGCTGAATCTTTTTTTTTTTACTTTTACTGAAGGACTTTTACTTGGACTTTTTCTTTCACTTTCTAGGAGCCTTATTGGTTAAAGCCGTCTATTTTTCTGGTTATGTGCAATATCTTCACGCTACTTTTTATTGTTAGTCACTTTTTACTTATTTGTATTATACCGAGATTTTTATGCAGATGTACATTTCTATTTTTTGCTTCTTTTATTATTATTATATTTCTCTTTTGTGTCATTTTTTGTTCGGTTGAGCAACTGTAACCGAAAAAGCAATTTCAACCCCGGGAATGAATAAAGTATTCTTAATTGAAATGAATTGAATTGAATCGAGGAGTCTTTGAGGAACTTTGTGTTTCCGGGAAATTTCTTTTTGAAATTCAAAATGTTAACGACAATTGATTCTTGTGCGCAATGGGATGGAAATAAAACGTTTAAATAACTTTTTTTTTCATGCTACTTTTAGCTCTAGATGTAAACGGGCATCTGGTTTGTAGCTGCTAGCGTGTTAGCTATTAGCTAAAACATGGGTTAGCCATTTTTTTAATAATACTCAATCTCTGGGAGGATTTGGAAGTAATATTTATTTGGAGTAATGCCATGCACATGATTGGATATCTGGTTTCATTTACTATTGCCTATATTTGTGAGTGAAAGTTTTGATGTTTGTGTCCTTCTTTGTGATTGGTCACCTTTGTCTGGGACTAATAAAAGCGCTATATAAAAAAACTTGAACGTGTTTTTTCGAACGAAAATTTTTTTTTTTTTTTTGTGATTTTAGACAAAATTGACAAATCATTTTAGGAATCATCATTTGCGACATTTTTTTCCTGCAGTTTTTCCGTAATTATTAAAATATATATATATGTTTTTTGTTCTTGCAGCAAGTTGATATAAGTCTCACTTTTAAAGACCATTTTGTTCTCGAATTGTGATCTCCACTAGGTCTTATATTCATCGAATTGATTTGATTGAAAGTCCTTTATTCGTTTTAGTCCTTATATCTGTATTCAGAGTAGGTCTTTACTTAAGTGCTTCCTTGCTGAATCTTATTTTTCAGGTTAAAGTGTTTGACTGAAAAACCAGCAAAATCCCAACAAATGTGATTCTACCTTAAATCTGCCCAGCGAATATTGACTCGATTTATTTAACGCAAGAGAAACGGTTGATGCGTTTCGTGACAATTTTCACTGGAAAAGCTGAAACTCCCCTCACAGTCGAAAGCGTTCGATCTTCGGGAGCACATGCGTATGTAAAAGCGGCCGTCCAATCAGAAGTCATCAATCTCTGCGCGCGACGTAAAGATTCTCGCTCTCAGGCCCAATAAATCACAGCGGTCCGGAAAGGCTCCGCCCCCTCGGCCCCGCAGCCTCGTCAGCACTTCGCACACATGCATCTGCAGCGCCGCATGTTTATATTCATTCCCTTCACAGAGACTCATGCCTTATTCAGAGCGCGGCACCTACAGTGTCCGCGTCAGGTGTTTAATGGTAAATCGCTACGGTGATGCAACCGATACACAATCCACGTCGTCATGGAGATCCAGGCTGGTGTCTAGCGGATGGAGCCGAACGCTTTTGAGCTTTTAACGACGTCGCGCGGATGTTCTCACACCTGCATCTGGCAGATTGATTCGTTACTTTCCCTGACTTTGTTAGAATAAAATACGGTTTCATTTAAATAAAATGGGGAGAAAGACAGAGGTGTGAAGAGCACCAGACAGCCCTACTTGAGTAAAAGTACAGATACTTCTTGTAGAAATGACTCCATTACAGGCGACAAGTCACCAATGTCAAAACGACTTGAGTCAAAGTTGCAACGTATCCCATTCTAAAAGTACTTGAGTATTTTACTCACACTGAATTTAGGCAAAAAAAAAACAACAACAAAAAGAAATGTGGAAACAAACTCCATTCATGAGGCTTTGTTTTCTAATTCAGAAAGGAAATGTAACACCTCAATGTTTTAAAAATGGTAGAACAAAGTAGATCAAAAGAACAGAAAGTCAGTCTCGGTCAAACTCAAGTGTGCACAGGACAAAAAAGTAATTAAATTAATACAATTCTGATGAGTAAATTATATATGATAATGATATAATAAAATTAGGAAAATAGAAATTAAACACAATATAAATAGATGCCGGGTTGCGCACAATCACAATGAAACAAGTAACTGTAAGTGTCCATTCAAATGTAGTGGAGTACAGAGTACAGATACTCAATTACAAAAGTAGTGGAGTAGAAAGTAAAAGTTGCTTTTCTTTTTGATACTCAGTACAAGTACAAAGTAGCAAAAAACATAGATAAGTAAAGTCACAAAGTCCATTTACTCAAGTACTTTACACCTCCGGACAAACACACAAGATGACAAATATAGAATCACTGGACAGAGGAACTCCGCTTCCCACAATCCTCTGCGGCAAAGGGAATCCGCTGTGAACAACCGTGTGTGTTTAATTCATTTTATTAACGGATTAATGCATTTTTCATGGACCGTGTCTAACCAAATGTGTGTGTGTGTGTGTGTGTGTTTACTAAGCATTTACCACATCAGTTTGTCTTTCCTGGTTTTTGATTGTTGTCTGTAATCTGATTTTTACCATTTTCCTCTGTATTGACTCTGATTTTTGTCGTTTTTTGTCGATGTTTGAATCTGTTTTATTGCAAACGGATCAGGACGGTTCATTACACTGGCCTAGATGCAGAAGCTTTATCACCGAAGCTTTTACTTCTCGTCTGGACTTTACTGTGCAAAACTAAAGTGCAGAGTAAAACACGGCAACTTTAATGACACCAACTAAACGACAATAATGATCTTAAGCAATGAAATGTAGTGGACGCTTTCTGTGAAACCATTTCTCACGGTTATGGCCCTACAAGGTTAAATAGAAATATGTAAAGCAATGACCAAGAAATATAGAGTGTGTGTGTGTGTGTGTGTGTGTGTGTGTGTGTGTATGTGTGTGTGTGTGTGTGTGTGTTGCACTGGAAACTACAAGAAAATAAAAATGTTTTTGACTCACTATCCTGATCTTGAACCGAAACTTCTGATGAATTCCATCAAACTGCAATAAAACTCTTTTGTGAACTACTGTATATAAAAATCAAGGACCAATCAACAATGTGTGTGTGTGTGTGTGTGTGTGTGTGTGTGTGTGTGTGTGTGTGTCGCTTGAATGAATTCCACCAAATTGCAACAAAACTCTTTTGTGAACTGTATAAAAATCAAGGACCAATCAATAAAGAGGGAAAGCAGCAGGAACCAGCAGGAACCAGCTTTTACATATTATAGACTTGTATTGCCATCTAGTGGAAACGGAGAGAAGTGCTGAATACTGGGAGAGGGAGCTCTCTCGCCCTTTACTCACTCATTCCCTCACTCTTTTCTCACTCTCTCTCTCTCTCTCTCTCTCTCTCTCACTCTCGCTCTTTACTCACTCATTCCCTCACTCTTTTCTCTCTCTCTCTCTCTCTCTCTCATTCCCTCACTCTTTTCTCACTCTCTCTCTCTCTCATTCCCTCACTCTTTTCTCACTCTCTCTCTCTCTCTGTCTTGCCCTTTACTCACTCATTCCCTCACTCTTTTCTCACTCACTCACTCACTCACTCACTCTCTCTGTTTACTCACTCATTCCCTCACTCTTTTCTCACTCTCTCTCGCCCTTTACTCACTCATTCAGTCACTCTTTTCTCACTCAGTCACTCACTCACTCACTCTCTTTACTCACTCATTCCTTCACTCTTTTCTCTCTCTCTCTCTCTCTCATTCCCTCACTCTTTTCTCACTCTCTCTCTCTCTCATTCCCTCACTCTTTTCTCACTCTCTCTCTCTCTCTGTCTCGCCCTTTACTCACTCATTCCCTCACTCTTTTCTCACTCACTCACTCACTCTGTTTACTCACTCATTCCCTCACTCTTTTCTCACTCTCTCTCGCCCTTTACTCACTCATTCAGTCACTCTTTTCTCACTCACTCACTCACTCACTCACTCACTCTCTTTACTCACTCATTCCTTCACTCTTTTCTCACTCTCTCTCTCTCGCCCTTTACTCACTCATTCCCTCACTCTTTTCTCACTCACTTACTCTCTCTCTCGCCCTTTACTCACTCACTCACTCCCTCATCTTTTTCTCACTCACTCCCTCATCTTTTTCTCACTCACTTTCTCTCTCGCCCTTCTCTTACTCACTCTCTCTCGCTCTTTTCTCAATCTCTCGTCCTTTTCTCACTCACTCACTCACTCCCTCATCATTTTCTAACTCACTCACTAACTCACCGAAAGTTCACAGTTCTCAAAAAACCGCAAAAGAAAGGTTCAATCTCACCGGCTTTTCCCTGTAGTCCACGCGACCGCGATTGTCCTGTGCTGGTTGATCCACTGGTTGCGTAACAACAATGTCCGCAAAGATCGCAAAGATCGCAAAGTCGCCACAGCTCCGACAACCCGCAATGCTCTTCACACCTGGGCCGCGCGCCTCCATCACCCCAACAACGCCCACATACGTATATCCCCACACTTCCGGAATCCCCGCGGACTTCGGGAATCCCCGCTGACGTCACACTCCCGTCGCATCGGTTCAGCCCCAAAACAACCGACTCCGCATTTCCGGCCTTATCCCCCAAAAATAACAAAGAAAAAACATTTTCCATCAAACACATACACACATCCCGACCATTACATTAAGCCCATGGGCAACACAGACAGGGAAAACCAACCAATGTTTTTTATTATTGTGCCTCGTTTTCACCCCTTATGTGCTACACTTTTCTCACTCTCTCTCATCCTTTTCTCACTCACTCTCTCTAGCCATTTTCTCACTCTTCTCTCTCTCTCTCCCTCTCACCCTATTCTCGCTGCCTCCTCTCTCCCTCCCCATCTCTCGCCCCTTTCTCACTGCCTCCTCTCTCTCTCTCTCTCTCTCTCTCTCTCTCTCTCTCTCTCTCTCTCTCTCTCTCTCTCTCTCTCTCTCTCTCTCTCTCTCTCTCTAACTCACTCGCTCTCTCCCTCCCTATCTCTCATCCCTCTCTCACGATTCCTCATCTCCTTTTTTCAGTTTATTCTCTCTCTTCCTGGATTTGTTTCTCTTTTTTCTCTCTATATCACCATCCATATATCTCTATATCACATTACTCGTCTTCCACCATCTCTTCTATCTTCTTTTTCTCGTTTGCAAGCCCTCAAATGTAACATTTGTTTTTATCTCAATAAGTGTGTCAGCTAAAGATTTGGCGGGGTTTACCAAGATTTTGGTCGATTGCCTAAAAGAAAAAAAGGAGAAACGAAAAGATTAAACTTCAGAAAGACTCAGATCAAGATTCATTCTGTTTTTATTCAAAAGAGTCGATTCTGTGACCCGAACCGAACGGCTCGTCGCTGTGAGCGCCACGTACCTCTAGAAACCTGCGCACGTGCCAAATCGCCAAGGAAACCTTTGACAGACAGCCGATCCGTCCAATCACAGGGCAAGATTCACATAACCAAACGCGGCAAACGTTTAGTTTGGCCAATCACTGCTCGAGGGGGCGTGTTTGTCCATCAAGTAGCCGTGCGTAACAAGCACCTGGTACAACAAACAGTAAATGACAAGTCTGAGGAAAACATCTCGTCTGAACCACTAAAGCAAAAGTGAGTTAAAATGCCTTCATTTCAGCATTTGTTGGTGACATATGTTTCATGGTAAAGCACTATACAATGATTTTTAGAGTGAAATGTTTGTAAATGTCAAAAAATATGTATTTAATAGTGTCGGTGAAAATGTTAAAAAACAAGTTCAGGCTCGTTGCTGTTTGTTAAGATTGTATTTCTGATCTGGTTGGACCATTTTCTTTATAGATATTATAAGTATTTTCAAAAATTAAAATTTTGTCACATACACATCATTCATTGTGCATTTGTATTTTGTATTTCTATTGTATTTTTTCATCATGTATTTTTTCCAATCGTCCTGCATTTTAAACATGGGGTTGAAGGTGGTGGTGGTGGTGGTCGGGGGGGTGATGAGCAAAAATATAAGAGTTAAAAATAATAAGGAATAAGGTAAAATAGGAATAAAATACAAAAAAACAAATATGAAGATGAAGTAAAAAGATAAAAAAATACAATAAAAATAGAGTAAAATACAAAAAAGTGACTCAAGTGTATTTTTAGACTTAATTGCACAACAAATTCTACGTTTAGCTGATAAATACACTAGTTAGTGTGTATGTGTGTGTGTGTGTGTGTGTGTGTGTGTGTGAGACATGTCAGACACACTGTACATTTTCTGTGTTTTTCCTACAGATGTGGAGACTGAAAGGTGGTCACCTGGTCAGTCTGCTGTGGTGTGTGTGGATGTGTGCGGATGCTGTGCCCGTGGCTGTGGAGAAGACCTCCGTGAGCCCTCCACCAGAAGAACATCCAGAAACACACCAAAGTGTCGTAAGCCATAAGCACTTTACCTTTAATCCGTCTGTGCGAGCGGACATGTTTCCCCATCATTGTGGGATTTACAGCTCATTCGTACTACAACACGCCTCTCAAATACCACGCTTTCTCAACATTAACTCTACTCTTGGTTGGTTAGAGAAGCTTTAAAACAGGCCTGTGCATTTATCCAGGAGCCACATGAGGAAACTATGGTGGACAGGATTGTGCGGAAAATATATTGTATTTCTGAGGCAAAAGTCAGTCAAGCGAATGTTTCTTCCACTTTCTCGTTGCCCGTTTTTAGAGATTATTTATAAGAGATGGCTTTAAGTTTCTGACCGCAGATGTATACTCAGCTGTTCAGTTTTTTCTGTAAACCATGAACACATTTTCGAGTGTGTGTGACACTGAAACGCATTGTGTGTCATTAAGTATGTAAAAAAAAATTGCAATGAATAATTTTCATTTTTGGGACAAATAAAGGTTTCCTTGATCATCTTCTTCTCATGCTCCTCCTCCTTCTTCTTCAGCTCCTCCTCCAACTTCTTCTGTTCCTCCTACTTCTTCTACTCCTCCTCTTTCTTCTTATGCTCCTTCTCCAACTTCTTCTGTTCCTCCTACTTCTTCTACTCCTCCTCTTTCTTCTTATGCTCCTTCTCCAACTTCTTCTGTTCCTCCTACTTCTTCTACTCCTCCTCTTTCTTCTTATGCTCCTCCTCCTCCTTCTTATGCTCCTTCTTCTTCAGCTCCTCCTCCAACTTCTTCTGTTCCTCCTACTTCTTCTACTCCTCCTCTTTCTTCTTATGCTCCTCCTCCTCCTTCTTCTTCTTCTTTTGCTCCTCCTCCTCCTTCTTATGCTCCTGCTTCTGCTCCTCCTCCTTCTTCTTCTGCTCCTTCTTCTGCTCCTCCTTCTTTTGCTCCTCCTCCTCCTTCTTCTGCTCCTTCGTCTTCCTCTGCTCCTCCTCCTCCTCCGGTTTTAGTCCATGAAGGTAAATAAAAACACATATGTTTGAACTTGTAATTAACCCTCTATTAGTAACAATCACCCAACGACAGACCAACAGACAATTCCCAAATATGCGTCAAACCTCGTGGTCTGATTGTTCACACGAGTCTATTTATCATGTAGTTATTTGTATATATTAAAATTGCAAACATTTATTTTGTCTTTTTGTTATGTAATCTCCATCATGCTAAGAATTCCGTGTTGTATTGGGGATTGTTTCCGTGTTTGAATCTAGGACACGGGATTGCATTACGATCGTTACCTCAGAGAAGTGGTAGAATTCCTGGAAACGGATCCACATTTCCGAGAAAAACTACACAAGTCGGATATAGAAGACATCAAGGTCTTCACAAGTTCACTTTTATAAGGTTTAGTTTTTTTTTTTTTTTTTAATCTAAACACATTTTCAAAAGCAGCAAGGCAAGTTGGCTAAGGAGTTGGACTTTGTCAGCCATCATGTGCGGACCAAACTCGACGAGCTGAAGAGACAGGAAGTGCAACGACTACGGACCCTGATCAAAGCCAAGCAGGACATCAACGGAGAAAAAGGCAAGAAAATGCACTTCACAAATGGATTATACTGGATTTGTAATTTTTTTTAGATGAATTGAAAATATGGGACGAGTGGGAAGAGCAACTGTCTGTCTGTCCACCCATTTATCCATCCATCCATCTACCTATCTGTCTGCCTCTTCCTCATCCACTCATCCGTCTCCACGTCTGTTTATACATTCATCTCTCGTTTGTCATTCATTCATCCCTCTGTCTGTCTGTTCATTTATCCAGTACTGTATGTATATCTACCATCCATCATCACTCTATCTATCCATCTGTCTGTTTGTCTGTCTGTTTAAAAGGTGTTGCCACTCAATGATGTCACCGAAAATATCGGTATTTGTAAAACGCTGTGTGAATGGTGTCTTACCGGGAAAATGCCGGAATGGCAGTGCTTGTTAATTTTGACAAAGATTTTTTATTTAGTTTTAGTCATAGTCTTTTCACCAAAACTAAAAGTTTTCTTTTAGTCCCAATTTAGTCGTCTTAATTTTTTTTGTTTTTAGTCTAATTTTAGTCGACTAATTACCACAACATTTTAGTCGACTCAATTACCGTATAGATTTAGTCAATGAAAATAGAAGCGCAATATATTCTATGTATATATTGCCATGTATAGGAAACCTGAATACGTAGGTAACTATGAACATATAAAATACATACAAATATCTTTCTTATTTGGAAAAATGTTTATTTTTCTTGAACTTATTTCGATGAACTTTTCGTTCAATCCAAATAAATGTATTCTCATGAATGAAACCCCAACAGAGGAAATGAAATAAAGTTAATAGTTAAATAGTAAAAATAAATAAACGATAGTAAAATAAATAAAACAGTACAATTAATTATAATTGCATCACAATTGGTTGCACGGCGGGGAAGAAAAAAAAACAAGTTGCGTATTTTTGCTTATGAAGGGCGGGTTGAATTATGTAAAATGTGATATGTAATATGTTTGAATTTGTAAAATGAACCTGCCTTTCTCACTTTAGTCTTTAGTTGCAGTTTTTGTCCGTGAGTGTTGTTGACAAAGATGACGACGAAAATATTCCGTCAACGAAATGAACACCGCTTCACCGGTAAAGCCATTCCGGCAATTTTCCGGCAATTTTCCGGCAATTTTCCGGCAATTGACCTGCATTGCTGTGTGAAAGGGGCTAATCTCACGTGCATTATTGCTTTCTTCTAAAATGTTCTTCAACTTAACGGCGTAGCTTTCTCTCTCTCAGGCAGCATAGTGGACCACCAAGCCCTTCTGAAGCAGTTTGAGCATCTGAATCACATGAATCCTCACACCTTCGAGGTAGAAGACCTGGAGCATCTCATCAAGTCGGTGCGTTCCAGCTAATAACGTGAGCGGACTGACGGATCTGCACGTGTGGTGATCATCTGGACCCTTGTGTTTGATTTCCACCAGGCCACCGGAGACCTTGAGAACTTTGACAAGGAGCGACACGAAGAGTTCAAGCGCTACGAGATGATGAAGGAGCACGAGCGGAGGGAACATCTCAAGAGCATGGACGAGGAGGCGCGGAGAAAAGAGGAACAACACTACCAAGAGATGAAGAAGAAGCACGCGGACCATCCCAAAATCAATCACCCCGTAAGATTCCCAGTCAACGAAGTTTGGATTGAGGCTTTAGTTTTGATGGAACCTATATAATCTTTCTGTTGCTTTCCTTTAGATCTATCCTATCCTATCTATCTGTCTGTCTGTCTGTCTATCTATCTGTCCGTTCATCCATCTATCTATCTATCTATCTATCTATCTATCTATCTATCTATCTATCTATCTATCTATCTATCTATCTATCTATCTATCCATCCATCCATCCATCCATCCATCCATCCATCCATCCATCTAACAATCCATTCGTCTATCTGTCCATTCATCCGTTCATCCATCTATCTATCTATCCATCCATCCATCCGTTCATCTATCTATCAATCCATTCGTCTATCTATCTGTCCGTTCATCCATCCATCCGTTCATCTGGTCACCGTCTATCTATTTGTCCGTCCGTCCGTTCATCCATCTATCCATCTATCTGTCTGTCTCTGTCTGTCTGTCTGTCTCTGTCTGTCTGTCTGTCTATCTATCTATCTGTCCATTCGTCTGTCTATCTGTCTGTCCATCCATCCATCCGTTCATCTATCTATCAATCCATTCGTCTGTCTATCTATCAGTGCGTCCATCCATCCATCTATCTATCTATCCATCCATCCGTCTATCTACAGTATCTGTCTGTCTGTCTATCTATCTGCCCCTCTACATATCCATCTTTCCATCCATCCGTCCATCCATTTCTCCATTCGTCCATCTATCTTATCTATCCATATAGTCTTTCTGTCTTATATATGCCAGTCTGTTTGTCCGTCTATCTCTCTTTAACAAAAGTAACCGTTAATAACACACGCAATAAGACATTGTCGTGCACTAAACGTTGCGGACCATCACGTTCGTCTGCTGTAGGGCAGTGAAGATCAGCTGAAGGAGGTCTGGCAGGAGGCGGACGGTTTAGACCCCAACGACTTCAACCCCAAAACCTTCTTCAGTCTCCACGGTGAGACGGAGGGAAGGCTGGAGTGACGGGGCGAGACTGTGTGTCTGCTGTGTTTGCTCCTCAGACTCTAATGGAGACGGATTCTTGGACGAGCAGGAGCTGGAGGCGCTGTTCACCAAAGAGGTTCGCTTCACCAGCTCGTCCGCTCAGCACCAGCGCTGTGTGTGTGTGTGTGTGTGTGTGTGTGTGTGTGTGTGTTCAGCTCGATAAGATTTACGACCCTACACGCGAGGAGGATGACATGATGGAGATGGAGGAGGAGAGGCTTCGTATGAGGGAGCACGTGATGAACGAGGTGAACGAGGAATTCAAGCTCTCTCCTGTTGTTCCTTTTTCTCCTTTCTTTTCTTGTATTTATCTTCATTTTTGCAAGAGAGGGGGAAAGACGGAGTCGGTCCAAACCCGATTCAAACAGAAAACAACGTTTTCTGATTCTCCTTCAGGGCCGTTAGCGATTCCTCCTCCTGAGGTTTTGTCGATGTTTTTTTTTTTATCGGTGTGTGTTTAATGGCGTCTGTCCGTAGGTGGATTCTAACCGAGACAGACTCGTCTCCCTGGAGGAATTCCTGGCCGCCACCAATAAGAGAGAATTTGTGGAGCCGGATGAATGGGAGGTAAAGGCATAAAATAAAAAAGTCTGTGACGTGTTTAGAAAATGCAAAATGTCATATATTTTATTATGAAATATAGCTGCAAAAAGTAGTAATATTTTCATAATTTCACTATTACCGGGAGTTAATAATAATATTCAATTAAATAATATTATCTAATAATATTAAATAATTAATATAATATTAAGTAATAATTAAATGTGTAAGGCACTTTACAATTATGCGCAAGTGCCACAGGGAAACATACTTATTGTTGTGTGTATTGCCACAGTAAAGTACGAGCTTAAGTTAAAGTATGTGCAAGAAGAGAAAAAAGTTCTGAAAATGCTGAAAGGCCGTATAAATAAATCGTCTACAAGTAAATATATAATGCGATTTATTCATAGGAAAAATGAGAAAATATTTAATTGTATTACATGATTAATAATGAATAATAATAATATGTTTGATTTTTAAGACTCTTTCCATTTGCTCACAAATCTCTGTGCCACAGGAAAACACTTATTGTGGTGTGTATTGCCACAGAAAAGTTATAGGTTAAAGCTAAAAAATCAGCAATATTTTACAATTTTACAACTAATTATTATTTTATTATAGAGTAGTAGTAGTGTATACGTATATAGTAGTGCTTAAAAGTTCAATCCTGGCGGGTTCTGGCGGTAATCAATATAGTAATTTTAGAAAATATATGTATAAACCCCTAATGATTTATTGGTTAGGATTAACTTTATACAATTATTTTAGTACTAATGTATTAAAACAAATTTGCATTTAATACTTTAGAACATAATTTTCCCGAGAATCAAACTCAAACTTTTGGTGTTGCAAAATCATCCAAAACGGCTAAAGATTCAAAAAACTTTGATAAAAAAATGAGTACAAAAGTACAAAAAAAGTGACTCGGTGAACCAGAAAGTCACTAGTAACTAGTTAAATTGACCAGTTTAAAGTCAGATTCTCCGCTCACGTATCGGTCATGAACAAACTTTGTTCCTTGTTCTGAATCCCATCTGAGACTTTAGAGCAGAATCCAATCTACACGGAAGACGAGCTGAGAGAGTTTGAGCAGCATCTGCTTCGCGAGGAGATGAACTTGAATCAGAAGACCAATGATCTACTGAGACAGCGCGAAGAGCTGGAGAAGCAGCAGGAACAGCTCAACACCCACAAACTGGAGCTTCAGCGGGTAAAACACACCCACCATCATCATCATCATCATCATCATCATCATCAGACCATATCACACTTCACTTCAGAAAGGAAAGATGGCATCATGGACATTAGTCAACTTTTATTCGTCACACACACGACCCCAGAGAGAGAGAGAGAGGCGTCGTGTGGAATCCTATAATTCTATAGAATGCCTGGCGTTTTTAGGCAAAGTGTGAAATGTTCGGATTAGAAAGAACTTTGATAACAAAACGCCTAAAAATTAAATAAGAAACTAAACCTGATTCTATCGCAAGTGCTTTTTGTCACATGAAAAAACAACAACACTTGCAATGGACTCACATTTAATTTCTTCTTGGGTTTTTAGACATTTTGTTATAAAAAGGTCTTTCTGATTCGAACATTTCACACTTTGACTAAAAATTCCAGGCATTTTATAGAATTATAGGATTTCATTTTTTTTTATCTGTTCGGAGTTACGACCCTATTAGTCTTCGATAGCATTTATAAGCTTTATTAGAAGGCTACGTACCCTACAAGGTTACATTGTTTTCAATCTATTGGGAACAATGACTTGCGGTTTATTTCCTTTGTAATCTAAAAAAAAGATTTACAAGAATGAATAACAGCAACAAGAAGAACAATAATAATAGAACCTCGATAACAAATTAGAAGAACACGTGAAAAGACTTGGTATTAAATTAGACGAAAGACGAAATAAATTCGACTTAGACAAAATAAAGACTCAATATTCATTTAAATACAAATATCGTTAATAACAAACTGAACCACAGGATATATATAATCAGAAACCACAAGTGTTGATTGTTTGTAAACTATTGACATTTCACACTTGTACATACAAGTATAAAATATTGCCATATATGTCAATATTAACTACACAACGTCAAATTTAAAGTAGGAGGAAAATAAAATGTAGCATGTATGAATCAAACATACAAACACAATCGGTACGAAGTATAAAAATGAACGTGAATAAAAAGATTTGGAGATCAGTCACAGGAATAAAAGTATCGCTGGTGTAACTTCACTTTTTTTCTGCTTTTTTATTTTTTTTTTTACTTACCGAACTTGAACTGTTCTTCGTCATCTGGGCTGGACTTCAGGCGATGGAGAAGCTGAAGACACAGAAGACAGAAGCGCCAGCAGCTGCTCAGAACACGGGTGTGTGCGTCACACGTGATGATGCTCCTGTGGATTATTAAGTGTGTTTGTGTTGTTCCTCCAGTGGCCGAGGTGAAGGTGGTACCTGCGGATCATCAGTCCTTGTCTCCGGGTCTCCAGCAGAACCTTCCAGCTCATTCCTAGGGTTCCTCATGGTCCCACACCTCATCTCACTCTGGGGAAAACAAAAAAAAAAAAAAGCAGATTGGCACTTGTGTTTTTGTGAATGTTCTCTTGCACCGCTGCGTGTGAAATATATGGAAATGCACTGGAATAAACGTGGAGGGACGTTACAATTTCCACTCGTAAATCAAGTTCAAGTTTATTTAAGTAGCGCTTCTCTTGACCAACCCAAAGTCGCTATGCAAATGAGGTCTTTGAAGAAGAAAAATGCCCATTATTTATCTGTGTTCAGAAATTTGGGAACAGAATGTCTAATATGTCTGATTTGTCCGCCACGTACACAAGTCAAACTCACTTTAAGATGGATTTAGGTTTGCACATGAACACAATATTGAAGTCAAATTAACAACGGGGAATGTTCTATTAAAATAATTAAAACTAAACTGGGAAAGTGTTTGACGCCGTTGAACTGACTCCCAAAAGTCAAACAGTGTGAATATTAAAAACAAACACTGGATATTGGAAACTGCTTGAAGCTTGTATGAATATCAAACATGATGTGGTGTAATGGAACATAATTTAAATGTCTTGATTGTAAATATCACTGCGTAGATTACAGCATCTTGTCGTCGTTTAAGTTGAATAAATGTGGAATAAAAACGTCTTTGGTCGTCGATTTGAAAGGTGCGTTTTTCTGATCTGCCGGCAGGCGGCGGTAGAGTCATGCGCTTGCGCAAATAGTTAATTACTGTACAATTCCTTTAAACGCCTCGAGGGGGCGGAGCTCCCGACCGGAAGCTTGTGTCAGGCCTTCTGAAGCGAAACCAAAACCGTAAGCACATTCGTGTAATCCGCTAAATGTAAAACGTAAGCTAAATAATTTATTTGCACATTAATTGTACTTAGTAAATTAAAATGTATTCATAACTATTTACAGTATTTCATAACTGTAAAGAGAATCTACATTATGTGGAGGACATTTGATGAATAAAGAAGTCTATCCGTTTTTATCATTTATCAGTTCATCACGAATTTAGTCGTGTAATCGTTTTAATTGCACGCGAATCATATCATTAATAACTATTACAATATTAATATAACTAAAAGTCCCAAGCAGTGTCAATGCCAAAGTTTGGTCCTGCGCTTTGATTGGACGACAGAAAGTGTAACACACAGTGACCACGCCTCTTTTACACTCTCGCGGAGTAAAGTGTGAATTTCGTAAGAACGCAAAAGCCGTCGAGTGTACAGATGTAACGGTCAGTCTGATGTGTGTTTCCACTTACACTAGTGGATAGTTAATTTGATTTAGAAACGACAACAAATCGCTACCGTCAATGACTTGACTGTTGTGCCGGAAGCGGTCGGCTCTCCGAAGCGGTTGACGTTATCGCTTCTCGGCCTTTTGGCTAAGATCAAGTGTAGTATCTGTTCTTATCAGTTTAATATCTGATACGTGTCCAATCGGACACCATATATTAAATTGATTTTTGGAGCAGGGAGATGGAATAGGGGCTTGCTCCGTCCACTCCGCGCATCGACCCGGTATTGCAGTACTTCCGG
>MU204326.1:1990934-2001266 GCA_017309775.1 Paedocypris sp. Pulau Singkep | reverse complement strand
TTTTTTTTTTTTTTTTTTTTTTTTTTTTTTTTTTTTTTTTTTTTTTTTTTTTTTTTTTTTTTTTTTTTTTTTTTTTTTTTTTTTTTTTTTTTTTTTTTTTTTTTTTTAAATCCCGAAATTTTGACTTTTTTTTTTTTTTAATCCCAGAATTTTTACTTTTTTTATTTTAAATCCCAGAATTTTAACCTTTTTTTTTTTTAATCCGAGAATTCTGACTTCATTTTAAGTGCCAGAATTCTGACTCCCACCCCCTCACAATTCCGAGATTTTCCCCCCCAGAATTCCGACTTCTGAAAAAAATCGATACGTGAGAATGGCAGCTATTTTCCATCGTGGAACTCACACACTGGGCAGCAGAAAGAGCCGCGCCTCCCATTTTCTTGAGGAAATACATGCGGGCGAGCACAGGGATCATGTCCATGATGAGGTGATAGTCCACCATGTTCCTGGAATACATCTCCAGGCGCTTCAGGTCGTATGGCGTGAAGGTGTCTGCTAGTTCTTGGCTGGTCAGGGCTGGAAAGACCAGGCGTGTTCAGACTTCAGACTGTGAGGACGTGGCGCTTCGGTACCTGCAGGACGGTCGTCTTCAGCGTTCTTGTTCTGCAGGATGTTGAGCGACAGAGTGGTGCTGAATCTGCTGAACTGGAAGGAGAGCAGCGAGAGGAACCTCCGCCTGAAGTCTGTTCAACAGGAGAAAAACAATCGAAATTCAGAACTTATAATCGTTCAGATTTTTCAAGGTCGGATGTGAAGTCACGTGAACTCGCCCCGCTCACGGAATGAATGAGCAGATTGACTTCTACACACAAAAAAAAAGCACAATCTCTGTCGTTTGGACACATTTTGGCTTCAGGAAGGAAGACAGAACAAAACGAATTCACTCGTAGACGCTGCAGAAATAAAGGTAGAGACGCGCAACAGTAACGCGACAAACGTGTGGCTCCTTAGTAGCACTTCTGAGTAAGAACTGACGAGTACATTCATTTCTCTAATAGTGTCATGACAAGATCCCTTAGATCACCTCATGCAACGGTGTTTAACGGAGTAAATCTGTTGTTTACTTGACACATACGTTAAAATTTGCTTACAGAAGATGCAAGAAATGCACAGGATATACTTTATTATAAATGATAACCTGTTATATTTAGAGAGTCCTGTTATAAAGAGAACTTCTCGTTTAACATATAAATCAAATACAAAAAAATTATTTATTCTTTTCCCAAACGTGGAAAATGTATTTTTACATTTTTAAGGGATTGTTTGAATTTTTTTTGAATTGTCAAATATTTTAAAATCAAGTAATGCACCCATTATTTAAAAATATCTCACTTTTAATGTGAGTTTATTTATTGTACAAAACTTCTACGAGGTCAAAAAAAAAAAAACATACATAACTAAAATAATCGTTGATTAATCGTAATCGTGTCAGAAGGTTCAATTAATCGCCAAATTTGATTTTGTCCATAATGGCCCCGCCCTGTTCTCACGCATGGTCTCGCTCAGCTGGACGTCCTTTACCCTTCCAGAAAGCAGACAGCCAGCGCTGCTCCGGTTGCTCCTCAGCATTCAGTTCCTTCAGCATGACGCAGGAATGTTCTCCGGTCAGGTCGTTCTACACAAAGCAACACCAGACGTTTCTACACTTCTGGATCACACTCCACATCTACTAAACCTACCGCGGTCTGTCTTAAATACACCGGCACAAATCCAGCCTTCTTCCAGAACCTGAAAAACAAACCAAGTCTGATCAGATTTGACTCGTTTATTGACGAGTGTTTCTAGTTTATTCCACTACTGAAAGTTTTCAGTTGAATTGGAACTTGCTAACACGGAATAGTTACTGCTTGATATTGATGCTTTCGTATTTGCTCACATTTCTACGCAGGATGTTGTAAAGTAAAGATTCTAAAGATTATTCAAGGAAAAGACAACGTTTAAACTATTTTCTGCTAAAAAAAAAAAAGATTCATATGAAGCTGATTTTATTTTGATTGAGGAAAACCCAGACTGGTTTGATTGGGATCTGGTGCGAATTATGCGCCCAGAATGATTATCAATTAAAAAAAAAAAATGTATAGTTTATATTTTCTCTTTCACAAGCTTTACATTCGTTTAATCACATCTAAGTGATTAAAAATGACAAAAGTAATTTAGTGTAATTTAGTGAAAAAAGTATTGGTTTATTTATTTATTTATTATTATATGATCAAAAATAATAAATTTTTAATAATTTATAATACATTTTATTGTAAAAACTGTGTATATATACACACATATTTATCATTTATAATTAATTAATTAATCATTTATAATATATTTTATTGTAAAAATTGTGTGTGTATATATATATATACACACACATATTTATACACTAAAACAAAATGTATGCAACATTATATATATACATTACGTATTATTATTGGACACTTTCAACATCTTCAGTTTACATGGATCACTCAAGTCACTTTGTATTATGCTCATTTTATTGTATTTTTATCTTTTTATTCATATTTTATCTATTTTTGTGGTTTATTATCTTTTACCTGTATCTCTTTCTCGCAGCCCCTTACCCCATGTTTAAATGCTGTATTGGAAAAATAAAATAAAAAATTTCGCTGCATGTTGTATCGTGTATAATGTGTGTATGACAATCAAAATTTGAATTTGAATATTACACACCCATCGGATGAAGTCTCTTCCTTTTACAACTCAAAATGAGAGCGGTTATAGTGGCAGAGTGAATAAACCTGGTCTGCTCTACTCCTGTGTGTGTGTGTGTGTGTGTGTGTGTGTGTGTGTCTACTCACTTGAGCAGCTGTGAGGTGAGGCCGTAGGAGACGCCCAGGTAGTCCAGTCTCTCTGCTTTCCTCTCGTTCAGCTTCAGCAGGAGCGGCGGCAGGTCTTTCCTCGGGGTCACCACCTCCTCCAGGAGACTGACGGCCTGCACGCACACACACACACACACACACACAGACGTGAGCAGACGGCCAGGATTTCTTTCCCAGTTCAACGCAACAAAGCCATTTGCGATGATAAGGACGGGAATCTGGAAAAGAATCTGTCGTAATTCTGGAAATTAAAGATTAAATAATTAGGACATTAATTCTGGAAATTAATGAACTAATGTGACCTAAAGTTTACAGGTTCTGGTCTGACAGGTTCCACAACTGAAGTGTGCGTGAACAAAATCCTGATCCGGATTGTGTAGATTGTAAAGTTTAACATTTTGTTCATGTTTTGTCATTTTAATGTAGCTGTGCAAAAAACACTATGAACTATGAATATAATTTCATATATATAATTTCTACCTGCTGCTATTAGACTCCACAATTTGAACTGGTCACTTGATGTGTACGGTGTTATTTATGTCTACGTTCATGCATGTTTATTTACTTACCGTATTTACGTGAATATAACTCCCCCCGGGATTTTTCAGGCACAAAAAAAACAATTTTTAATTTCTTCCCAAATGATGTGAATTGTCTCTTTAAAATATTTTTTGTCTCTATTTTTTTTTAATTATTTTTTCTTATTTTAACAAACCATCTTAACTTGTCACTAATTAAAAAAATAATCTATTTTAGTGATGGGACACTACGCCTCACTAAATCCTTTGCAGCTCACCGCAGGCAAAAGCCGAGCGAGTTATTTACGTGCACATTTGAATCCCAAGATAAGCTAGTTTTTGACCTGCTAAAATAAATAAAAAAACGGATGCTCATATTCTCGTACACACGGTATTTTTTACTTTTATGCATGTTTTCTTATTACTTATTGTCCTTATTACATTGTTCTGGACGTTACCTCGCTGCTCACAGACGTAATGGCCGCCGCCGCCGCCGCCTCCTCGTCTTCATCCAGGAGAGGAAACTGACCCTGATAGTATCTTTGCAGCTGCTGCAAAGCCCGACTGCCGTAACCCATCTGAGCGAAGCAAAGTCTCAGTACTAAATATTAAAACTGGGAGTTTAATAAATGTGTTGTTATTATTATTATTATTCACCCCCTGATAATCAGGATTGACTGCGATGCGGACGATCCTGGCTCCTGAGAGCTCGCCGAACTCCGGGTCTTGAAACTTAGTACGAGAAAAGATTCAGGTTAGAGCTTCATGAATGATCGATAAAAGAACGCGATCTCGATTCCACCCCCTCGCGATCTTATTCCAGGATTTATACGATTCTGTTTCTTATATGTGTCAGTTTCTCTTCCAGCGCTTTGTAAATGAAGATTGATCGATTTAGATGTTTTAATAGTCAGGAAATATAAAGCATTGTTCTTGTAAATTGTTCTTTTTCTTTACAACATTACATCATTTTTTTCAATCCATTTATTTATGGAATTCATATAATGCTGTTTCACAACCTGATTGGTGTTATGAAATAGCCAGAAATAATTGTGATCTTTATTCTAAGCAAAAATAGAAATCGTGATTCATTTTGTTCAGAATCGTGCAGCTCTAGATGAGTTTTAATTCCCTCAATGGCCCGTCTGTGATAAACAACTTGGGAAAAAAAGAAAAAAAAAAGAAAAAGCACACTACCTGTTCGGATACGGTCCAGGGAATAAGGTCGCCGAAGGCCTTTTTGCCCCGGGACAGGCTGTTGAGGATGGACTGTCGGGAAATCTCCCCCTCCAGACACACCTGAGAAACGAAGGCGGTTGAGACACGAAGCCTCGCGGTTGAGACACGAGCGTGTTGGTACCTGCACCACCGCTAAGACTTCTGGGAGAGAGTTCTGCGTGGGCGGGACGGGGGGCAGCAGGCAGAAGAGATGGTGAGCGGGGGCGTCCGAGAGCATCTGAAGGTCATTGGGGGAGTTCTGGGAAGAAGGAAGTCTGTTATAAATCTGTATGGATCATGGATATTGTGTGTATTTTTCAGACTTAATATCCCTTATATATATTAGGGCTGTTGACGCGTTATACATGCAATTAAATTTTAAATGTTAATTCGCGCTAATTATTTTTAACACGTTGACGCTGTTACACCCAAGTGATGGTGTCGCCAGGTGCGGCTCATTACGATCAGCAGCGCAGAGTGATTGCGTTGACAAAGAAGAGATGCGAACTGAGGAATGATTTTGAAAACAAAAACGTTCGTTGTTCATTTCAAAGTTGTAGAACTTTCCACAGGTATAAGGCAAAAAGTATAAATGAAGAATTATATTCAAGTAAAACGATGCCTGACTTTTTAAAAACAAAATATTGATTTTCTTTTTTATACAAAAAGAAACTTTAAATACCATAATGTAAGTGCCATAGTTAAAATTGTTCAACACCGTTCATATTCATCGGTTGATTTGACAGTTATTTTCCATTTTGAAAAAAAAAAAAATGCTAATGTCAAATTACTTTATGAAAAATGACCCCCCCGATCGCAAAAATTGACCGTTCTGCGACGAAAGTTTCTTTTCCAGTGCTTTTTAAATAAAGATTGATCGATTTAGATGTTTTAATAGTCAGGAAATATATAGCATTGTTCTTGTAAATTGTTCATAAAAAGTATGACAATATTAGACCAGTGTTAATGTCGCTACACTGGTTACCTGTAAAATGTAGAATTATATTTTTCATTCTTAATTAACTTATAAAGCGTTAAACTGTCTTGCTCCTCTGTATCTCAGTGAGCTCATCACGTGTTACGAGCCAACGAGACGGTTAAGATTTAAAGATCTAGATTAAAAACACATCTCTTCAATGAAGCATATATAAAACTGTAATAGCAAAATATTCAGTAACTAATATTAACGAGTAGGAAGGCTGCATTAGGTAGAAGCCTGGAACCAAACCTCTATTATAAACCAAACGCTATTTTTATTCTCTTAGAGCCCTTCAAAGTGCTAATAGTCTGAACAACAATGGAAAATGGGCATTTTTCTTTTCCCCCCTAATTCGCATAGAGACTTTGCGTTGGTTTCGGACTACGAAAAGCGCTATATAAATAAACGTGAACTTGACATCCAATACCTTATAATGCGACGCCACATAGAGAGCCATGAGCCGCTGGAGGAACATCTCAGACGCTTTGTGGTAGCAGAACAACGTGTCTCGGTTGACGTAGTAGCTGCAAGACGTGGTTAAAGAAATGCACCGCGGGTCATTAAAAGATGCTGGTGTGGAGTGGAGGATACAGATCGCACGTCTCCGGGAGAGGGCAGCCGGAGATGATGCGTGGGATGCTCAAGCACTCCAAACACAGCAGCTCGTTCAGCCATTTCTCCACGTGGTCCCCGGTGCCGTAGCGGATGGACTCGTGAAGGGTCACCTCGTGAAGGGTCCGTGCTGCAGAGAAAAAAAAAAATAGTAAAAATACCTACAAAATGTTTTTGGAAAAAAGTTTTGTGCGTTTTCTTGGCATCCAAATGAGTCGAAATGCATACCGTATTTTTTGTGAATATAAGCACCCTCCTGATTTTTCAGGCACAAAATAAAATTATTTTTTTTATTAGCGTTTCTGGTTCAATTACATTAATATTCTCCTAAAAATACTATTTTTTCTTTATTTAACAAACCTAACTTGTGACTTGTATCATTTTGATATAATTTCACTTGAATAATTGATAACAAAAAGTGGATTCTAGTGGTCTTTCTAGTGGATTCAGGACTTCATTTCCCAAGATCCTTCGCTCTCCATTCAGACTCTGTACATGCTCAGATCAATTGTCTCAAGCTCGGGGCTGTTTCAAGCTCTCTGTTTATCTGACGCCGTGTAAAGAGGAAGGATTATTATCCCCTGTGCAGCAACACAGCGTTTTGATTGTGTCTGTTCCTTGGATTTTGTTCCTTGATCCAGAGAACCGCGCCGAGTCCACCTCTTCACAACGAACCACGCCCGGGCACGTTTAGGAGCACTCACACTCTCAAACAAACCGTTCTTTGGTACCTAGTGTGGCCCTGAATCTGGTGAGCATGCTGACCATCGGGACTTTTACCTGCTGCCAGTCGAGCCGTGGTGGTGCTGCGGTTCTCGGCCGAGAGGTTCTGCTGGCTGTCTGCGCTCTGCTGTCTCAGCTGCTGGATGAGTTTCAGCGACAGAGAGCGGCCGGTGCCTTCATAGCTGCCGGAGGAGAAAGATCAAGTTCAGGCTTATTATATAGTGGTTTTCTTAGTTGTAGACCAGGGGTGAACAACCGGTGTCTCTTGAGCCTCATGCGGCTCTTCAGGAGCTTTCACGTGACATGAGTCAAATATGCAAATATGTGTGTGTGCGTGTGTACATACAAGACTAAGGAATGGGATGATGTTTATGTGTATGGTGTGGCTCTTTGAAGTAACACACAAAAAACACTTAGTGAAACAAAAATAGTGGCTCTTAGTCACGGACTAGTTGGCCACACTTGTTCCAGACCAATGCAAAGTCGCTATGCGTAATTAGGAAAAAATAGTCATTAAAGTAGAAAAATGTTTCTTAAAAAATTAGTCCTTTAAGATCAGAGGTGAGGTTGAAAACCACACTAGAGTAAAAGTAGGGACACCTTACTGTAGAAATTACTCCATTACAAGTTACAAGTCCAAGGAAACTTCCGTAAAGTTGTAAAGTTGTATCCAATTTAAAAAAGAACTTTATCATTACACATACAATGAATATAGGCTCCAAAAACAACAAAAGAATTTGAAAAACAAGAAACTCTTTATTTATTATTTTTAAGTGAGGTGAGGTGATGGGCACCATATTAATTACTAATATAGAAATGTACCACTTTTTAAATTTTTAAAAGTGGCGAAACAAAATGTCACAAAAAAGAACAAAAAGTCAGTCTCGGTCAAACTCAAATGTGCGAAAAGGTGCAACCGTTTCTCAGTATCTTCAGCATCCTGCAGATGGCGATATCACCTCGTTTGCCCAAGAAATTAACCGTCGTTAAAAAAAGATGTCGACTGTCGTACAGATACTCAATGTAGTCAAGTAGCGAGTAAAAGTTGCTTATATTGTTGGATACTTGGCACAAGTACAAAGTAGCCCAAAAGTACTTGAGTAAATTGACTTACGTACTATTGCTAATTACTTAAGTACTTCACACCACTGTTTCAGATTAAACTGATGTGAAATGTAGCAGCTGTCGGACTACAGACCCATTGATGGTGGACGCCATGAACACTAGATAAGGCCCCAGTAATTTCTTCACTAGGGGAAGAGGAATGGCGGCGGCCTCATCGATGACAACCAGCTCAGCCTGTCCCAGTTTAACCGCATCCGCCGGGTGAATATACTGCAGGAGAAACCAGTTAGGATTACTTCACAAGTACACTACATCGAATACAGTATTGTTATTATTATTGTAAACGATATACTATTACGATAAGGAAAGCAAACCTGGATGGTCTGCCGGTGTTCTTTAAACACGTTCACACGCACGACAGCTTTGTTAAACTCCGGATTCAGAGACTGAATTATTTCGTAGTCCATATGTTCCTGTAATAAACACAAACGTTGTATAATAAACCACCCCGTGCGCAGAAATGTCCACGTGTCCTCACGGTGTGGCGGTTACCTGATACTGGAGCGCATCGAAACCTTTAAATATGAACTCAAACAGCGTGTGCAGGTTGTCGGGACTGGGTGACGTGACGAAAATGTTCGAGTAGCTGGAACAAAAGTCAGAATTCAGAAAACTCAGATTAAGCAAAGCAATGTCTTTTCATCGGAATTAATTTACACTAGTGCTGTGAAACGATAACATTTATTGACTAGTTAATCGCACTTGCCTGACCAAATTAATCGCGATTAAATGACTAAAGCTTGGAATAATGAGGTGTAACATGTAAATTAATGTAAACAACACTAAATATGGAGACGAGAGACAAGCAAGTGTCTGTCATTATACACTTTGCGTCTAAATGGCAGCTGGTGAAAGCAATCACTCTGAGCTTCTGATCATAATGAGCCACACCTGGGTGACACTCTCTGGGTCTATTCTTTGCATTTTCACCAAAGCGAAAGCGAAAAAAACTGCGATTTAAATTTTTTTTTACGCGATTAAGCACTTAAAATTAATCTTGTGCGTTAACTTGGACAGCCCTCATTTTTACCCAAAAGCCACAGCGCCAGCGATGGCCAGTCCCAGCGCGGCGGATTTTCCGCGTCCTCGAGCAGCGGTGAGAGCGACGGTGCTCCGCAGGGTCTTCTCTGAAATGGCCTCGATGAACTTCAGCACAGCTTTGGCCTGAAAGAACAAACACACCACAGTGAGATGAAGGTTCCTCCTCGTCCAGGGTTCCTACAGCTTCTGAAAAGTTCAATTCAAGCACTTTTACGGTCCATGTTCAAGCTTTTCCAGCATCGTACAGTTGTGGTAAAATACACATTTAAAGGTACATAAATACCGTATTTTCCGGACTATAAGCCGCTACTTTTTTCCTAGGTTTTGAACCATGCGGCTTATAGAAAAAAGCGGCTATTTTGTGGATTTTTTTTCCACCGCTAGGGGGCAATCGAAATAATCGCGCTTTAATCGGTATCAAAAGACAAAACAAATGCAAAGAAGAATATGCTACTGAAATAAATATAAATATATTAGATGGATAGATAGACAGATAGATAGACAGATGGATAGATAGACAGACAGATGGATGGATGGACGGATGTATAGATATATGGGTAGATGGATAGATAGATAGATGGATGGAAAGATGAATAGATAGACAGACAGACAGACAGACAGACGGATGGATAGATATATGTGTAGATGGATAGATAGATGGATGGAAAGATGGATAGATAGACAGACAGATAGGATGAACTAAAGGACAAAAAGACAGACAAACATAAACTGAAAGACAAACATACTCGGGCAGACAGATAGACAGACAAACTAATGGAAAAACAAACAGACAGACATAAACTGAAACACAGACAAACAGGCAGACAGACATGAACTGAAACACAGACAAACAGGCAGACAGACATGAACTGGAAGACAAACTGACAGACAGATAGATTCGTGGATTGACACATTGATAAACAGACAGATGGACAGATTGATAGACATAAGATTAGACAGACAATCACTAGAGATGATAGAGACAGCCAGACATGAACAAACAGACAAGACTGAGAGACAGACAGACCGAGTAAGAGATATAGACACATGGAAGCATATTCATAGCGCATGTAAGCACATGTGTTTTTATTCCTTACTCTATCTATTATATTTTTATTATTACTCTTATGACTTTTTATGGTAACACCAACCCGAGGCTGCTATAAATGTCATTGTACCCCGATGCATAATGACAATAAAGATTCTGATTCTATTCATCTGAGAGAAGAGAAGAGAAGAGGGAGAAGGAGAAGGAGAAGAAGGAGAAGAAGGAGAAGAGACCTGC
>MU204326.1:1956308-1968853 GCA_017309775.1 Paedocypris sp. Pulau Singkep | reverse complement strand
CTCTCTCTCTCTCTCTGTGTGTGTCTGTCTCTCTCTTTCTCTCTCTCTCACTCTTTCTCCATCTCTCTCTCTCTCTCCATCTCTCTCTCTCTCTCACTCTCTTTCTCCATCTCTATGTCTCTCTCTCTCTCTCTCTGTGTGTGTCTGTCTCTCTCTTTCTCTCTCTCTCACTCTTTCTCTATCTCTCTCTCTCTCCATCTCTCTCTCTCTCTCACTCTCTTTCTCCATCTCTATGTCTCTCTCTCTCTGTGTGTCTCTGTCTCTCACTCTCTTTCTCCATCTCTATTTCTTTCTCTCTCTCTCTCTGTAACTGCCTCACTCACTCACTCCCTCACTCACCCTTTTCTCTCTCTCTCTTTCTCTCTCTCTCTCTCTCTCTCTCTCTCTCTCTCTCACTCTCTCACTATCTCTCTCTATCCTTCAATGAAACAAAAAACATCTTGAGGAATAAATTCTTTATCTAATTCAATACAAATCTTGTGAGTGTATGGAATGTGTGACAGTCTCATTGACTCCTGCTACAGTCTTGTGCCAATTGAAAATGCGCCTGAAAATTCCGGCCATGGGGAGAAGGAAAAATCCAAACGAGCAGAACGACCCCAACTTCTAATTACGACCTTCAAAGGATATAAGGAGAAGAGCTGATGGGCGAAGACGTGTGAGGGAACCACCCAGTTGTGCATCATCAGGGTCATGTGCACCAGCTGCGTCCCTCGGATCAGCTCTCCGTTTACGTCTGCAAAGAGGAAAGTTATGTCAAATGTCACGGTAAAACATCGTTATTGTTGTTCCTGTCATCCTTTACCTTCTTAATTCGATCTGTTATTAGTTCCATTATTCCCAACTATTTGAAGCTATATGCTAAGCTATATGCTAAGCTATATGCTAAGCTATATGCTAAGCTATATGCTAAGCTATATGCTAAGCTAAAGCGAGTGATTTGTAATCTGTCTTGTGCCCATTTTGCTTTTTACTAGTTGTTTCCTGACAGGATTTTGTTTGACTTCCTAAATATATATATATTCGTTTTATGGTTGCTCTGATTTATTTTACACAAGTTTGTCATCATTTACATAATTGTGTTTTTAAAAAAAGCGTTTAGTAGTTGGTTTTCTGTCCTCGTGGCTGTTTGTTAACTCGCCCCGTGGCATCATGAGCAAAATAAGTTTAAATAATGTTTTTCCTTCTCATTTATTCACAACCCCAGACAGAAACCAAAAGTGACTGGATGTGATTTGTCATTAAATGTCAACAGTTCTTCACAGTCTCGGCGAATAATAGATATCATAAGGCATTAATCCAGAGTAAGACTCCAATTGAGTAACGAAACAAAGCTGCGAAAAAGAAAGCGATGGAAGATGATGCAAAAACGACGAGGGTCAGGACACAAACACAGACAATCGGGCTTTGTCTCATTAGCATAGTAGGACAAACACGTTCCCAGGCCCTGAAACCCCAAAGATTCTCCCTCCTCTGTCCCACTGATTCTCTCCCTCCCTCCCTCCGTCCCTCCCTCCATCCCTCACCACTTCACACACTTACATAATCCAGCTGGCACATGCACAGGAGGCCCGTGACAGGGCCGAGAAGACCACGGTGATGGAGAAGTATCACCACTGACGTGTGACTCTCCAAGTCAAAACGAACCGGGAGTTGAGACGGACACTCATTTAGAGCAGAGGTGCAAAGTACTTGAGTAGATGGACTTTGTTACTTTACTTAAGTATTTTTTGGCTTTGTACTTGGGCTGAGTATCAAAATTATAAGTACTTTTAAAACTCTCTACTTGACTACATTAGTGATTGAATATCCGTATCTCTTTTGTTAAACGCTGAGGTGTTACATTTCATTTGAATATTGGGAAATAAAGAATTTCTCGTTTTTCACATTTCTTGGTGTATTTGAGCCTAAATTCAGTACGAGTTAAATACTCAAGTTCTTTTTAAATCATATTCTTTACGACAGGGGTGGGCAAAGTTTTTGACTGGCGGGCCACATTGGGTTCTAACATTTGACAAAGGGGCGGGACCTGGCTTGCTGGTCAAGCGTGTGTCAATCACATTCTCACTAGCCAATCAGAGTAAGGCCCGCCTCCATGTGAAGCTAGTGCCAGAAGTGCAAACGGAAAAATTAGAAACGGACGAAAAAATCTGAAATGAAAAAAGTGGTGACTTGTTACTTGTAATGTAATGTAGTCGTTTTTTCGTTCTTGTGGTTTCTAATTCACAAATAGCGTATAATCACAATGCAACGAGTAACGATAAGTGTTCGTTCAAATGTAGTGGAGTGAAAAGTACAGTTACTCAATCACAAATGTAGTGGAGTAGAGAGTAAAAGTTGCTTATATTTTTTTTATACTCAAGTACGAAGTAGCCAAAAACATACTTAAGTAAAGTAACTCAGTTTTGCCTGGTGACTTGTAATGGAGTGTTGGAGTGTTTTTGCGAGCGGGACTGACCGAAGCAGTTGAGGCAGCGTATGATGAGCTCGTCCAGACTGGCGGAGCGGAATGAAGGCTGAGCTGGTGGAGTCTGCAGGGCTCTGGTGATGTCCCGGGGACTGGGACAGGTCATCCTCCTGTGCACCGCTCTCCTGCTCTTTATCACGCTCCCCCCCTCCGTCTGGCTCTTCCTGTTGCTGCTGGCACATGAGAGAAGCTGTTGTGTTTGTAGCAGTAATTGCGTCTAATCAAACACGCAGACATTACGCTGGCGAGATATCAGTGACTCTAATACACAGAAAAGTCACCATAGCAACGGTCGGTTTACAACAGATGGGGTTCCTCTGGAAGATACTCCTGTCTCATCTATCTATCCATCCATCTATCTATCTATCTGTCTGTCCGTCCGTCTGTCTGTCTGTCTGTCTGTCTGTCTGTCCGTCTGTCTGTCTGTCTGTCTGTCTGTCCGTCTGTCTGTCTGTCTGTCTGTCTGTCTATCCATCCATCCATCTATCCATCTTTCCATCCATCTTTCTATCTAGCTATCTATCTATTTAGCTATCTATCTAGCTATCTATGTATCCATCTATCTATCTGTCTGTCTGTCTGTCTGTCCGTCCGTCCGTCTGTCTATCTAATCATCTATTTATCAGTCCACCTGTCTATCTATCTATCTATCTATCTATCTATCTATCTATCTATCTATCTATCTATCTATCTATCTATCTATCTATCTATCTATCTATCTATCTATCTATCTATCTATCCATCCATCCATCCATCCATCCATCCATCCATCCATCTATCCATCCATCCATCTGATGTATATTTGTCTGTTCATCCATCCACTCATCCATCCATCTGATGTATATTTGTCTGTTCATCCATCCATCTATCTATTCATCCATCCATCTGATGTATATTTGTCTGTTCATCCATCCATCTATCTATTCATCCATCCATCTGATGTATATTTTGTCTGTTCGTCCATCTATCCACCCACCCATCCATCTATCTATCCATCCATCTGATGCATATTTGTCTGTTCGTCCATCTATCCACCCACCCATCCATCTATCTATCCATCCATCTGATGTATATTTTGTCTGTTCGTCCATCTATCCACCCACCCATCCATCTATCTATCCATCCATCTGATGCATATTTGTCTGTTCGTCCATCCATCCATCATCCACCCATCCATCTATCCATCCATCTGATGCATATTTGTCTGTTCGTCCATCCATCCATCATCCACCCATCCATTCATCTATCCATCTGATGTATATTTGTCTGTTCATCCATCTATCCACCCATTCATCCATCTATCTATCTGATGTAAATTAGTCTGTTCATCCACCCATCCATCCATCCATCCATCCACCTACCTATCTATTTTTGTATTTATCTATCCATCCATCAATCTATATTTGTTTGTCTGCCCCAACTTCCATTTATCCATCTCTCTTTCCAGTGTGTGTGTGTGTG
Source organism: Paedocypris sp. Pulau Singkep (assembly GCA_017309775.1). Lineage (NCBI taxonomy): Eukaryota > Metazoa > Chordata > Actinopteri > Cypriniformes > Paedocypris > Paedocypris sp. Pulau Singkep. Next base: position 1,964,925 of record MU204326.1, on the reverse strand, counting down.
TGTGTGTGTGTGTGTGTGTGTGTGTGTACACTCCTCTGACCCCACACACTACATCAGCTGTGTTACTGTACATATTGAAGGTTTTTCTACAGTAATCTTTCTACAGTAATACAGGTTTTTTACAGGCTTCAGCTCTTCTCGACATTCACTGGCTGTCACACTTACGTCACAGTCAGTCACTCGTCGATAAGCATCTCAGTCTTGCTTTTTTTTTCTAATTCATCAGTTTTTTTAACCCACTGTAAGAAAAATATTCATGTCTGCGTAATTTACAGGTTAGTTCTTTATATAGGGTCTGTTAGAATGTGTGCGGACAGACAAACACTCCTGCTGAAATCATCTCATTCTCTTGTGTACACACACACACACACACACACACACAGATAAATGAGGAAAATGTATTTGGTTGCTATAAATGAACATGTATGTAAACAGGCTTATGTAAATATAATACGTTGCTTTGAAAGCCTGATAGTAAAATGTGGGATCTTTATCTTTTCTCTTTCTCACTCACTCTCTCTCCTTCTCTTCCCTCATTTTTGCTCTTCCTCTTTCATCTTACACGTTTTTACTTCTTTCTTACTCTCTCTTTTTATGTCTTTATTGTACCCCCCCCTCTCTCTTTAATCTTTCTCCCTCTTTTTTTCTCTATCCTTGCTCACTGTTTTCCTCAATCAATCTTTTTTTTTTTTAATATTTTTCTTTCTTTCTTTCTTTCTTTCTTTCTTTCTTTCTCTACCTCACTCACTCTCTCTCCTTCTCTTCTCTCATTTTTGCTCATCCTCTTTCATCTTACACTATTTTTACTTCTTTCTTACTCTCTCTTTTTATGTCTTTATTGTACCCCCCCTCTCTTTAATCTTTCTCCCTCTTTTTTTTCTCTGTCCCTGCTCACTGTACTCAATCAATCTTTTTTATATTTTCTTTCTTTCTTACTTTCTTTCTCTACCTCACTCACTCTCCTGCTGTCTATTTTTAGTACTGTGTGTGTGTGTGTGTGTGTGTGTGTTCAGCATGAACTTTATTCAGATGATACTGGCATGCAAAATAGAAACCCAACGACTCTCTTTAAGCAACAGGCCGAACTAAGAGCCACACATAAACAGCTAAGGTGTATCAATCATACACACATTATTATTATCACACAATAGTGGCGCGTCCTCGCCCTTATCGTGAAGTCCTAATGGTATATTTAACAGAAAGGCATTCCTCCGCTGAATCCTGTCATTCTTTGGCCATGCAGAGCACCTTCTCTCTCACTTTCTCTTCCTCTCGCTCTGCAGCCTTTGCTCTATTCATGTCATTCAGAAAACAACTTCTCCTTTCTTTGCGGAAACCCCCCAGCATCCACCCCTACCCCTTCCCTGCCACAGTAGCCAGTATTTTACTCCCAGTTCCTGGCCACATCTCCAGCTAGAGTCCCCTACCCCCAACCTGTGCCCTCCTCACACACACACACACACACACACACACACACACACACACACACACACACACGCAGATTCCTTCTTTTCTCTGGTTAATTGATTAATTGATAGTAAACTCCTTTGAAGGCTCTTATTTTGTATCCCACCCGATCCAACTAACCTACTCAAAATGTCACAGCTAATAGCGTAACATCACTCAGATCTTGCTGTGTCATAAAACAATCCAATAAATACAAATGTATAATATATAATATTTATGTTTTATAATTATTACTTTTATATTAAAATAAAATAACATTTTTATTTTATATTCATATTATATATATATATATATATATATATATAAAGTATATTTTATATTATTGATATATACATATACTTATGTATACATATATGTCATATTTATTTACTTTATGTAAATTATATTAGATATTATATATATATATAAGTATATTCATGTACGTATAGTGAGTGAGATGTCAATATGGCGAACCTTATCGCATATAAATGCATATAAAGTATATAATATACTTTATAGTATATAATATACTTTAAGAGAGAGAGAGAGATGAAAGAGAGAGAGAGAGAGATGAGAGAGAGATGAAAGAGAAAGAGGGAGAGAGAGAGAGAGATAGTGTGTACAATAAAAATGTACGGTTATGTATTGGTTTCATAACACAAATGTGACAGACGCACACACATGTAGGCTATACACACTAAATATCGCAAAGAAAATAATAGAAAAAAATGTAAAAAATTATTAATTTTAAAGATGGACAGACCATTTATGTAAATGCAAAATATCCCAGATAAAAAAAAAATCAAATGATTGATATATGAAAAAAAAGCAAATGATTGATATATGAAATAAAAGCAAATGATTGAAGTATGATCAAATTCCATAGTTACACATGAATCATAGACACACACACACACACACACACACACACAAAACATCGCCCAGAAAGGGAAAAAAAACCTAAATATTTACGTAAAACAAGACATTTTAGACCGATGAGTGATAACAATATTTCTGTTTTGCAGCCCCGTCAGTCAATTCCAAGCAATCAGATAAGAGCGGCGAGATAACAGCCGACACACAGCGAAGCCTCCAGACAGCTTCAGCATTCACACACGCTCTGAAATCCAGCTGATGAGGCTTTCAGATCCACACTTTACTGGCTAGACGAGTGGAGGAGGACGAGGCTTCTTCCCCACAGCCACCAGTACGTTCCGGCTAATGACTGGTGTGTACAGTAAACACCGCGGTGAACATACCTCTATCTACAGCAGGTCACGGGAGAACAACCAGGTCACAGCTAGTTCATCTCCATCTCGTCCTGCACCTACTCTAGAACCTACTCGCTCGCTTTGGTCACTGTGAGAAGCCTCTGAGCTGTTGTGTGTCACCGAGAAGTGAAACTTCAGCATGTAGAAACCACAGTTCCGTGCACGGCGTGTTTTTTTTTCCAGTGCGCTTGCAGAACCAAGAACCTAAAAACTCAACCCGAGCTCCTCCGGCACCTTCTCGCCAGGTTCTTGGTGCTTGTGGGTCAGAGGAGAAGAGAAATCCATTTACCTTTTGGACTCCTTGCGAATCATCCTGGCACTTCCTGTGGTGTGGGGGATTCGCCCCGTCCCGTATCATCCGCAGTGGCTCCTGGAAGCTTGACTTATCCCATCAGGAACCTTGTAGGACGCTTCCCTCCAGAAGAAAGGATGAAGAGTGACGCTCAGGCGAGGCTGTCAAAACTTCAAACCTGAAACCAGCTGCTCTCTCTCTCTCTCTCTCACTCGCTCGCTCACTCACACACACACACCCCTTCGCTTTGATGGTCTCCACACAACCTTCTCAACAGAGAGCAAAGTGAAGACCACGACAAAAGAAAGAATCTAACGTCTAGTGAGTCATGACAAACGGTTTAGAAAGACCAAGCGCTGCCATGTGAAGAGCGATCCACACACACACACACACACACACACACACACACCACAGCCTGTGTGAACACTGGCTCGAGCAGATAGAGGAACTGTCATGTGCGGAGGGGGCGAGCGAGGGAGTGATGGAGCTTGTGAAAGACGGCGTGATTATTAGAAGCCATTCGGCCAATCGAGGAGAGCAAAGAGACCGTGGAGAACTGTCAGTAGAACGTTCTAGAACTGGGGTGGGCAAACCACATGCGACCCTTTTAAGGTTTTTTTTTTTTAACTTGTAAAAAATAGTCTGATTGGTTAGTCTGTTATGAAGGTTTATTTTATTTTTTTATGCAACACATTTCAAAAAGCGGAACCATAAACACAAAACTGAATTGTAGCAGTATATTTTTAACCCTTATTTTTACACCGTCAGTCTATGGATTCAGATGCCAGAAATATCAAACGTAAAATTTCTAAGCAACAAACAAAAATCTTCACGTTTTGGTTTGAAACTGTTTTTCCGCTTCAGATTTTTTCGTCCGTTTCTAATTTTTTCGTTTGCACTTCTGGCACTTGCTTCACGTGGAGGCGGGCCTTACTCTGATTGGCTGGTGAGAAAGTGATTGACAGCCGCTTGACCAAGAAGCCAGGTCCCGCCCCTTTGTCAAATGTTAGAGCCCAATGTGGCCCGCCAATCAAAATGTTTTCCCGCCCCTGTTCTAGAAGCTTCTGGCTCAGCGCGAGACGTCTCCATGCCCGAAGGACACAGATAGTTCAGGTGTGTCACACCTGTGGGTTTCCGCAATCATGAGAGAGTGTTGCGTGTGTATACACGCTCGCCTGCTCTTCCTCTTTGTCTGCCAGTGACTTACTGTAGGAAAGACTGTCTTCTTCTCGCTCGTCCTTGCTCTCTGCTACTTTAAACCTCCTGTTTAGGAACATCGATAATGTTCACGGTTCAATTTGACCCGGGGGACTTTTATTATGCATATAAGCGTCAGAGACCAAAAAGTTCCCCAAAATAGTGTGTGTGTGTGTGTGTGTGTGAGACAGTGGTGTATTATGTCTCATTTTTTGCAAAGCAACAAATAGTATTTGATCTTTCTGACTCTTTTTAGCTTCTATTTTGTCTGAAGGGTCAAATTGACTCCAACATTATCTTTGTAACAAAAACATGTAGAAGACGTTACAAATATGTCAACTGAAACATTTTTTGATTATATGTAGATTACACTAACTAACGAAGACAAGCAGGAGAACTTTCATAGTGAAAAAAAATACTTTTAACTTAAAATACTTCTTAACGTTTTAATACGTGTCAATTTGACCCGAACACTATCTTTGTAACACACACATGTAGCGTGGTGTTACACATATGTGAACTGAATCATTATATTTTTACATGATGATTACATCAAATAAGACAAACAGGAGATGTTTCAAAGTGAAAAATTAAGTATTTTTTTTTATTTTTTTTTTACATTTTTAAACTTTGAACATAATAGGAGGGTTAACAGTCAGGTAGTGTCTTCAGGGTTGAATCCTTCCACGTGCAGCTGGACCAGGAGTCTGAAAGGATGCCTTGTTGAATATGGAGGAGAGGGGAGCTGATATGTGTGTGTGTGTGTGTGTGTGTGTGTGTGTGTGTTCACACAGAGGTGGGATTCTCAGTCGAGCCGGTTGAAGATGGGGTGGGGGGCTCTGAAAGTGGAAGGATGGGTGTGATTCAGAATGAGATCAGGTCACAGATGACTTTAGCAAGGCGAGAAATTTAAACGCAGGGCGTAAAACAGAGTCGGTGTGGTAACGCGGCCTTGCAACAGACCACTTGGCTCATTTGTGCTTCTTCCTCAAACGATTGATGTCACCAAACTCATGAGGCCGTTTGTCCAAAACGTGAAATCAAATGAGTCTTTTCTGCTTTACAAATGATTGAAAAGAATGCAAAATGTTTGATGCTCTTTTCAGCATTTGTTCTTCTTCCACAAACGACTGACGTCACCAAACTTATGAGGCTGTTTGTCCAAACGTGAGAATTAATCTTAGCTGCTTTACAAATGTTTGAAAAGAATGAGACATTTTCGATGCTGTTTTCAGCATTTGATTTTCCTCCCGTGTGGCTCGTTTTCAGTGTCACGTGACGATTGCTGATGATGAAGATGATTGCGCAAAGTGAAAGTGCGAGAAACCGGAAGTCGGCGACTTCTTTAAAGATTACGGACTCGAGTTGATAAATTCGCTTGAGAATTTGGTTTAATATTAGGTCTTATTTGTGTATATTAAAATGTATAGCATAGTTAAAAAAACAACATTAATTTTCATTAATGACATAACGTTTATTCTTGCAGATCGTGTTATATGAAATACATTTTTAAAGGTTTTATTTATTTCTCCATTTAAAAGACAACAATGATTGATGTCGTTGTCTGCTATAAAGTTTATACATTAAAGGCTTAAAAATGCCCTAGGATTATTAACTATAAAATTATAAATATAACGTCCATGCAACGTTTTTAAATGCATACGTATACTATATATTATATATATGCATGCATCAATGTAGAACATATATAATATACTTATAATATATTTAAACACGTAACAAAAGGTGCAAACGATTCTGCAGCGTCCCGAGTAAATGTTTAGAAGTGTACAGCGCCATCTAGCGGCACAACAACACAGCGCGGGAAGCAATGAGCTGGTGCTCCTCGTGCTCATGAGGCGCGTCTTCTGCGCATGCTCCCTGAATAAACTTCAATACTCTTAACGCCACTGCTCACAGTTAAGACCCTCTACTCTACTCTCCTTTTGCCCTTCGAACCGCGCTCGCTAATGACGCGTGAGTCTGAGAGAAAACCGGCGGCGGCTCAGAGATGATGCTGACGGTGACGCCGAGGAGGTGAGTGACTGTTCCAGGAATACGTCATATGGCCTTGTTTGACGGAGAGAGGGAGGGAGAGAGACAGAGAGAGAGATTAGTGAGGCACATCTGTCTGTCTGTCTGTCTATCTATCTATCTATCCCACTATGTATCCTTCCATCTGTCTATTTATCAATCTATCTGTTTATTCATTCGTTTATCCATCCTACTGATCTATCTGTCTCTTCCTCTCTGACTTTTTTAATCCCATTTTTTTTAAATCTATCTTTACCTTTCTTCAATTGGTCTGTCGCTGCCTATACATCCTCTGTCTATTTATCTATCCATCCGTTCATCCATCTATCTATCTATCTATCTATCTATCTATCTATCTATCTATCTATCTATCTATCTATGTATCTATCTATCTATCTATCTATCTATCTCTGCCTGTCTATCTTTATATATATACTGTATATACACAAATATATCAGTATATAGACACACACACACACACACACACACACACACACAAATATCTTTTTTTATCTGCCTTTATCAGGCATCATCATACACACACATTCCATTTATAGCTCATTAGACTCGTGGGACGGACTCTTGGAAGGAGAGGAGTGGCCCACTTGTGCAAATATGGTTGCAGTGTGTGTGTGTGTGTGTGTGTGTGTGTAGGAAGGTAAAGCACCATCCACAGGAACGAGTGAGAGAGAGAGAGAGAGAGAGAGAGAGAGAGGGGAGCAGCAGCGGAGTTGAATCTTCTTTCACTCTCTCTCACTTCTCGGTGTGAGATACAGGACTCATGCTGTCCTCCGCACACACACACACACACACACACACACACACACAGGCGGTGAGAGAGAGAGAGAGAGAGAGACTAAACTCAGCCTGAGAAGCTGAAGGATTGTGTGATTTCTCCGGAGGAGCTCGTAAGGCCGGGGCAGGATGGCGGAGGGCGAGGGGGGCGATGAGGAGATCCAGTTCCTGCGGACGGTGAGTGATGTGCCTTCGCTCTTCACAGGAAAGTTGCTTTTTAACACTTTGTTGAGACGGTTTATTACGGACGAAGCATCTGTTGATGCTTTTAGAAAACAGCTGAAGACACATTTATCTAAACAGGCTTTTAGTTGATAAGGAGTTTTTAGGCTTTTGACTATTTCTGATTTTTCATTCTTCTTATTGTAGTTTTATACTATCTGTCTGTATGTCTGTCTGTCTGTCTGTCTATCTATCTATCTATCTATCTATCTATCTATCTATCTATCTATCTATCTATCTCTCTATCTATCTATCTCTCTATCTATCTCTCTTTCTTGTCGGTCTGTCTGTCTGTCCGTCCATCCATCATGGGTTTGGGTTTTATCCTGTTGATTTTATGATTTTATTGTCTTTTATCTGTGGTTACACCTTGTAAAGCACTTTGTGATCTAATCTGTGAAAAGTGTTACATAAATACAATGTACTAACTTACTGCTTACGTTAAAAATGCTGTGTTTGTGGAGTTTGGATGGACGTCGACTCGCGTCCTCGACTCAGTCCAATCAGAGAAGTGCGTCGGAGATCCAATGGAATCGGGTTTTTCCAAGACGTGGACGCTCTCGAATGTGTCTGGCTGGCTTTTCTCGCGCTATTTTTACGTCGGCCCACATGTCTTTTGACCTCCTTGCGGATGCTTCCGTCGGCCCAGGAACTCTCTGAGCGAGGAACCTTCACGTGAAGGACAGCAGATCACCAGTCCTGCATCCTCGCGCTCCAGAAGGTTCTTCTGGGAGAGATGAAATGTGCCTGTGCTGCATCTGTTTGCGTCGTTATCTATTTTTACCTCAGGAAAGGAGAGATCTCCAGGAGCGGAGAGCAAGAGTCTTGGAACGGGCTCCTCGCGGGGGGACAGCTGCCCTCGGCCCCTCACCCTGAGGAGCTCATGAGGAGCATCATAATGGCCACCAATCACAGTCTGTCTGGACGGTGATAACAGACATCCTCTCTGCTCGATAAACGGCTTCACTGTGTCTCTCTCTCTCTCTCTCTCTCTCTCTCTCTCTATTTATCTATCTGTTCATCTGTCTATCTGTCTGTTCATCTGACATTTGCTCTGATAGCTATCTTTCTACCTATCTGTCTGTCTCTCTCTATCTCACTCGATCTGTCTGTGTGTCTGTCTCTCTAGTGTTTCCTCAGGCTGTCTGTCTATCTTGCCTGTCTGTCTGTCTGTCTGACTAACTATCTGCCTAGGCTTTTTTAGTCTGTCTGTCTGTCTCTCTCTCACCTTTCTCCAGTCTATCTATCTATCTATCTATCTATCTATCTATCTATCTATCTATCTATCTATCTATCTATCTATCTATCTATCTATCTATCTATCTATCTATCTATCTATCTCTCTCTCACCTTTCTCCAG
>MU204326.1:1875416-1934369 GCA_017309775.1 Paedocypris sp. Pulau Singkep | reverse complement strand
TGCGGACAAGATAAATTAACTATCTTAGAATTAAGAGTAAAATATTAATTGTCCTGTTTCAAGAAAATAGGACTTTTTCTCCTAATAAATAAAAATTTTCTCATTCCATTGGGACTTACTTTACTTTACTTTACTTTACAGTCATTTGGCAGACGCTTTTATCCAAAGCGACTTACAAAAAGAGGAGCAAGTGAAGCTTAATTTGAGTCTTTTTTTACTCATTTTGTTTTTTCATGTGCATTTATTGCAGTGTAAGCATCACATCAAACCAGTATTTCAACATCCTCCTCCCTCTGTTCTCTTCCTCCAGAGGCCTGGACTCTCTTAACGGGAAGAACAAGTCGTCCGGTCCGGTGTCGCTGCCCCTGGATGGAGTGATTCTGTCCCTGCAGGATCTGATCCATTACTTCCGGCCTCCTGAGGAGGAGCTGGAGCACGAGGAGAAGCAAACCAAGCTGCGCTCGCTCCGCAACCGACAGAACCTCTTCCAGGAAGAGGTGTGTTTGCACTTGAAACCTCAACCGCTCTTTAACTTTAACTTTAACTTTAAACTTAACCGCTCTTTAACTTTAACCTTAACCGGTCACTTTTCCAACACTCCTGGATCACTGAGTCACTTTTTAGACGCCTTAAACTGGACTCCTTTCTGGAGTCACTTTTTGTACATTTTTGTATTTTACTCACTTTTTATCTTGGAAATTTAGTATTTGTAATTTGTATTTGTATTCATATTTCATTTTTTGTCTTTATATCTCGTTTTTATCGTACCTCTATTCTTTATCTTTTTATTGCATTTCCCTTTGCACATTTGGAATAAAATGTTTTATCTTTATATCTTGTTTTTATCGTACTTCTATTCTTCATCTTTTTATTGTATTTCCCTTTGCACAATTGGAATAACATATTTTATCCATATATTTAGTTTTTATCGTACTTTTATTCTTTATATTTTTATTGTATTTCCCTTTGAACCTTTGGAATAACACATTTCATCTTTATATCTTGTTTTAATCATACTTCTATTTTTTCCCCCCTTTGCACATTTTGTGTATCTCCCACGTCCCCATGTTTAAATGCTGGAACGATCACAAACACACCTCACTACACGTTGCACCACGTATAATCTGTGTGTGACAAATAGAATTTAAATTTTAACTTGCAAGGGCTCCGTAACACCATCTTGTGTGACGGTTGTGTAACGGTTGTGTAGGGGATGATCACCATCGTGCTGGAGTGCATCGACCGTCTGAACGTCTACAACACGGCGGCGCACTTCTCAGAGTTTGCCGGGGAGGAAGCTGCCGAGTCCTGGAAGGAGATTGTCAACCTTCTCTACGAGCTGCTGGGTGAGAGGATCGTGTCAGTGGACGTCACGCCCTGGTACGACGGTGCGTTTGTCTTCCACAGCTTCTCTGATCCGAGGAAACCGTTCCAACTGTGCTCTGTTCTGTGACAATCTGGACTGGCTGGTCAGCAAACTCGACCGACTGGAAGCGTCTTCAGGTGAGAAGGACGCCAGACAAGCTTTCCCGCTGTGTTACTTTTTGTGGGAATTGTTTTCATTTTTTTTTATTTGTCAAATAACTTGACTGCTTTCAATAAAAAAACATGTTAAATGAATGAAATGTACTCTAAATAAAAGAAATATTAAAGTAAATTTTAATTTTTATAAATTGAATTGAATTGAATGGGAAAAGCCTTTATTAGTCCCACAGCGGGGAAATGTCATGTCACAGGAACACATTTAAATAAATAAACAAACAAAACCATAATGCCCTGCACACATCATAATAAACAAAAAAAAAAACACAAACCATAAATGAATAAGGAGCGCTGCCCGACATAAACACAGTTCATCCAGTCACCAGTTTAAGTTTAAATTGTGGAGTCTAATCGCAGCAGGTAGGAAAGATCTTGAGTTACATCGTTATAAAACAAACTAATTACTAGGGAAAGTAACTTTTGTGTTGCTTTTCGCGGCAAAAATAACAAAACACAATAGATAACCAATAACTTTTAATATTTATTGCACAGAATACAACTGCCCAACAAATAAGTCTAAATATAAATTATGCTTCTTAAGGAATGTAACAAAAATAAATGAATACAATTCACCAAAGTAAACAGTTTAACAACAAACAGTTGTTCTGTTCTCAATACAATGTATCAAAATTAAATAACAATAACAAAAATGAATAGCTTTCTAGTGCAAATTAAAATGAGATGTAAACAATAAGTAAAACTAAACTCCGTGACTCATCATGTCACCAAACCCAATAGTTCCGGGTGGTAAATCATGGACATTTAATCTAAACGTTTATTTATAACGCCGTTATTCCCATCACTGGTGTTAATGGTGACATTTGTGTCTCCTCAGGCATTCTGGAGGTGCTTTACTGCGTTCTGATTGAAAGTCCTGAAGTCCTAAACATCATCCAGGAGAACCACATCAAGTCTATCATTTCTCTCTTGGACAAGCATGGCCGAAATCACAAGGTCGGTTTGATTTTTCAGAATTTTCAGTGTCCTGACCATCACATTCATTTGTGATTTTGGTTTTCCTCAGGTTTTAGACGTGCTGCGCTCCCTCTGTGTGTGCAACGGTGTCGCTGTGCGGTCCAATCAGAACCTCATCACGGAAAATTTACTTCCGGGTCGTGACCTCCTGCTGCAGACCAACATTGTTAATTACGTTTCGAGGTTAGTTTTTTCATTTTTTTTTTGGTTTGCTTCCTTTATAAATGTCTCTAGGCTAAAATAACAATATTAATCACTTTGTTTTTTTGTTTACGTGTTTTAATAGTTTTTAATAGATAATATTACTAAGATAAACAAATTGAACCGATATATTGCACACAGTACTTTCAGAAGTGCGGTTTCATCGTTTAACGAAAACTCATTAGACTGAAGTTACAATATTACATTGATTTAAAACAACAAAGAATCATGCTTAGTTTTGTGAAAGATGGATTGACAGACGTTGAAATACTGGATAGTTTCCAACTGTGTGGCTGATTGGCCAATCCAGGCTGTGCTCCAGCTCCCTGTGACCCAGAAGTGGAAAAAGTGGTTTTGACAGATAAATAAATAGATAAAATAGATGGATAAATAGACGTGAACGAGACAAAATCAGCCCGAGCAACATCTTATTAATTATCGATTGGTTGGTTGGAGTTTGAAGGGCTGGACTTCCCATTGTGTTCATTCGATTGGTAGTTTCTCTGTGGGCGGAGTTACATACAGGCAAAGACAAACGCTGATTACTAGCGTAACTCTAAACTGAGTTGTTCAGGCGATTTATTTCGCTAGTTTTTTACATTTTCACACATTTGTAACTGTTACAGTTTGTTTAACAGTTTGAAAAGTTACAAATGCGCTGAACTCGAACTTGTTTGTTCCGTATGAAGTTGCATGTTCTCCAAGTGCCTGCTCTGTGATTGGTCAGCCAGCAGGGCTGTGATTGGCCGAGATCTCAGTTGGGGCCCAGAGCCGCTGGGATTGGCTCCAGCTCCTCGTGACCTAGAAATGGAAAAGCGGGTCATAAAATAAAGGCAAAGATGCTTTCAGAACGTCATTGCAAATCCGTGTGCATTTTCCCCCTCACAGTGTTAGGCCCAACATCTTCTTGGGAACGTGTGAAGGCTCGACACAGTACAAGAAATGGTACTATGAAGTAATGGTGGACTATGTGGAGGCGTTTGTCACGCCTCAGGCTTCCCATCTGCGTGTGGGCTGGTCCATGACGGAGGGATACAGTCCGTACCCAGGAGGAGGAGAGGGATGGGGAGGCAACGGGGTCGGAGACGATCTCTACTCTTACGGCTTTGATGGCCTCCACTTGTGGTCAGGTACGCGTTTTATTTGGATGGCGGCATAGTGTGCAGTGTTGATTTTGACTAAGATTTTTAGTTTAGTTTTAGTCGTAGTCTTTTGACTAAACCTCAGTTTTGTTTTAGTCCCAATTTAGTCATCTTCATTTTTTTTTTGTTTTAGTCGAATTTTAGTCGAATTTTTTTTAGAATCTTAGAACTACGGAAGACCAAAACCGCCAAAATCAAATATAAATGACAAAGGAAATAAATGTACTTATGTATTAACAAAAGCAGAAATGCAAATGTATAAATACATATATTTATGTTAGTATAACAAATGAGAAATAAATGTAACTTATCTTTATCTTTTCCTTCTCTCAAGCCGTTTTTCTTTTTCTTTTTCGATGAGTGTTGGCCTTTTTCTTTTTCTATTAACCCTTTGGTGGTTTTGGTCCTCCTTATAGAACATATTAGTCAACTCAATTACAGTATAGATTTAGTCAACGAAAATATAAGTGTTGTATATTCTAAATGTTTACTAAAGTTGCTACAGTATTGAAGAATTCTGAATACGTAGTTAACTATGAACATATAATATAAAAATATATACAAAGATCTTTATACACAATATACACAAACATTTTTTTTCTTGAACTAAACTCTTCTTTCATTCCAAATAAATGTGTTCTCATGAATGAAACCTCAACAAAGAGGAAATTAAATACCCACAACAGGGTCTCACACAACATGCAGAAGAATTGGAACGTTGATCGTAGACGCGAGTGTGGATGTGTGTCTGTGTGTCTTGTTTTTTGATTGGTTGACCACCAATCCAAGAGTTCCTGTGATTGGCTCCAGCTCCCCGTGACCCAGAAAAGGAAAAGCCATTCACAGAACGGATGGTTTGATTCTTTTTTCCTCTTCAGGTCACGTGGCCCGTCAAGTAGCGTCACCCAATCAGCACGTCCTGGCTGCAGATGATGTCGTGAGCTGCTGCTTAGATCTGAGCGTGCCCAGTATCTCCTTCCGTATCAATGGACATCCAGTACAAGGAATGTTTGAGAACTTCAACCTAGACGGCCTGTTCTTCCCCGTCATCAGCTTTTCCGCTGGAGTGAAGTAATTTATTTTTTTGGTTTGTGCCAGATAGAACACGTAGACCTTGAGATGCGCCCAAAAGCGAAAGGCAAAGATTTAGCCAGAATTGCCAAAAAACGTCAAAGATCATCACATTGACGCGAATATAAACACTCGTTTTTTTTCCAATTTTAGCGGCTAAAAAAACTTGCGGCTGCCTGTAATCGCCGATTTCAAATATTCACGTAAATATGAGCGCTCATGTCTTTAAATAATGGTTCTGGTACAATAATGAGTTACGTACATATGAGTTTCTATTAGCTCAATAACAGAAATAAAGACTTAACAGGGAAAAATTAACAACGGAACAAAAAACTATCATTAATATTTCAACAGACAGACCGTATTGTATCCGGTAGATCATCGTGCTAAAGGCTAACGGGCTAGCGCTCGAAAACCAGACCAGCAAAAGCTTCGGAGCAAACAGAAAACAGTGTAAAACCAAGAACACAGAGTCAAACACGATCAAATTGAGAAAAAAGTGACTTTTCTGATACTTACAATAAGTCAGCCTTACTCTATGCTCTTTTTGTGCAAAGGCTCATGGGAACCAGTGAGCAGCAAGGCATGATGGGAGGTGTAGTTTCCACCACTACAATAGATTATTTATAAGTAAAACAACATTGAAATGATACGAGTCACAAGTTAGGTTTGTATTGTAGGTTTGTAGGTTTGAAACAATAGTATTTTAAAGAGAAAATTAACGTAGTTTAGCCACAAACAAAAAAAAATGTAAAAAAAAAATGGCTGAAAAATCAGGAGGGTGCTTATATTGGCGTAAACACGGTAATAAGTCTCAAAGTCTGTTGTGTTTTCTGATTCTGTTAGAGCTCGGTTTCTTCTGGGCGGCCGTCATGGAGACTTCAAGTTCCTGCCTCCTCCGGGTTACGCACCGTGTTACGAAGCTCTTCTTCCCAAAGACAGGATGCGCATCGAGCCCATCAAGGAGTACAAGCACGATTTCGAAGGAGTGCGGAACCTGTTGGGTCCCACACAGTCCCTCACACACACGTCTTTCACCCCCTGCCCGGTCGACACTGCCCAGGTACAACTCTTTTTGTCAGGTTTATTCCAACTAAACTCAAAAATGTACGATGAGAACATAAGGCCTAACCTGAAAATGTGACCTAGACTCTCGAAGCAAAAAAAAAAAAAAAAAAAAAGGCGACTTGTAAAGTACTTGAGTAAACTTGTGTAAATTACTTGAGTAATCTTTCAGTTTTTGTAAACATTTTTTTGCTTGTTAGTATTTTTAGCTACTTTGTACTTGTGCTGAGTGTCAAAAATTTAAGCAACGTTTAAATTCATGCAGTCCCAATAAATTCACGCAATAATGAAGTACAAGTACTAATACAAGTACAAATACCATTGTCAGTGTTTCAATGTCTAAATAATTTTTTTCAGTTTTTTTGTGTCCGTTGTACTTTTTTTTTTTTTTTTTGTGAATCAATAGTATCAAATGTACTCGTATTGTATGTTTACAAAATGTACAAAAATTCCTAAAGTGTACTCAAGTACTTTACACCTTTGTCTGGGACTAAGAAAAGCGCTATAAATAAACTTGAACTTGAATTTAAAAAAAAGTTCTTTATTTTAAAAAAGTATTTATTAAAAAAAAAAAAACATTTTTGCTTTGTAGATAGTGCTGCCTCCTCATTTGGAGCGAATCAGGGAGAAGCTTGCGGAGAACATCCATGAGCTTTGGGCTGTGACGCGTATCGAGCAAGGCTGGACCTATGGAGTGGTGAGGACAAGCTGATGTACTCAAACTCAGGGTCCGTTTGGACGTCACTAACACATGTTCTCACCTTCAGTTCAGGGATGATAACAAGAAGCTCCATCCCTGCCTTGTGGACTTCCAGAACCTTCCAGAACCGGAGAGGAACTATAACCTTCAGATGTCTGGAGAAACCTTAAAGTGAGTGTCATTAAAGCCTCAGCTATAGTCTATCGCTCATCACCGTTTTGACATCAGTGTTAATTCTGTTGACGAAAACTACATTTATTGACACTTTCGTCAACGAATAAAATGCAACAAAAATGCCGTTCGTGGCGTCGTCCAATCATAATCAGAGCTTGTGGCGAAAGGCGGGTGCAAACGCAAAGGGAACCAATCAGGACACGGAGTCTTTCAGCTGCAGGAAAAGCACAGTGACTCTAGTTCTAGAGGCGAGTGTCTTGTCCGGCAGGAAAAAGCGCTCAGATATATAGATTAATTTTTATTAATTTTTGTGGAGCAACAATCACCAGCAGAAACACAACACACCTGAAGCGGCATCTGCTGATCAAACCTCTTTATTCACCGTGCGACAATTTGTCACTTATAAACATGATGCAATTACAATTAATTTTATTTTACTGTATTTAATTTCCTCTTTTTTTTGAGGTTTATTTTATGAGAATCTTGGATTGTGACTTATTTGGATTGAAAGAAAAGTTCAAGAAAAGTAAATGTTTACCCAAATAAGATATTTGTATATATTTTATATGTTCATAGTTAACTACGTATTCAGATTTCTTAGACATAGCAACTTTAGTAAACATTTATAATATATAGCACCTATATGTTTGTTGACTAAATTTATATTGTAATTGACTAAAAAACCAAAATATTGTTGTCATGAATCCCGAGTCACGTGACCGCGGACTTTTATCGTGAAGCCGCATCGGACTTTTATGTTGAAGTGTACCGGGTTACTGCCATTTTGGTTAATCCACATGTTGGTGCGATCGTTTGTAGACCAGGTGTTTTATATCTGTGATTAATGACTATTATCCTGTGTGATTCCCGGTGTTAAAAATTACTACGACTAAATTAGTACTACAACAAAACTGAGTTTTAGTCAAAAAACAATGACTAAAACTAAATTAAAACTCTTATTTGTCAAATGTAACACTGTGTGACCCCTGTAGGACGCTCTTAGCCCTGGGCTGCCACGTGGGCATGGGAGACGAGAAAGCCGAGGAGAACCTGAGGAAGATCAAACTCCCCAAAACGTTGGTTTCTAAGAACCTGAAGTTGGTGTTGTTTAGTTCAGAATGTGATTTTATCGTCGGCGCTTTTCTCTACAGTTATGTGATGAGCAGTGGCTACAAACCCGCGCCTCTCGATCTCAGTCATGTCAAACTGACGCCCAATCAGAATCAGCTGGTGGAGAAGCTGGCAGAAAACGGGCACAACGTTTGGGCGCGAGACAGAGTGAGGCAGGGCTGGACGTACAGCATTGTGCAGGTAGTGTAGACGCAGAGTTACACTATAATTCAATATACCTTTGACGTTCATTTTAGTATAATCAATGTTTAATGAATAGAAGTTGGTGGCATGGTGTGGTAGTTGGAGATTTAGGTTTTCGAGATTGGGATTTTCCAGTTTTTCAAATTGGGTTGTGGAAACTTTTTTTTCTTCACTTGAAATGAGTTGGACAGTTAGTGATCAGTTGTCACTCTGATCACCAGGACATCATGAACAAGCGAAACCCGCGCCTGGTGCCTTACAACCTGCTGGATGAAAAAACCAAGAAGACCAACAGAGACAGCGTGAACAATGCTGTCCGCACTCTGATTGGCTACGGATACAACATTGAACCACCAGATCAAGAAAGCAGTGAGTTGGTTTTTACTCTTGATCATTGGCTAGATAACACGGTTATGATGGCCTGACCTGAAATTAATGCCATTGGGATTAATAAAGTACCTACCTACTTCCAACATAGCTTCCTACCTACCTTTCTACTTACCCACCTACCAACATACCTACCTGCTTTCTACCCACCTGTCTACCTACTTCATACCTTCATACCTACTTACCTTCCCACATTCCTACAGACCAACCTACTATCTACCTACCAACCTACCTATCTATCGTCCTACTTACCTAGATACCTTCCCACATACCTACCAACCAACCAACCTATCTTTCTATTTCCCATCTACCTACCTACTTACCTACCTGCTTTCTACCACCCTGCCTTCCCAATTTATATATTTTTACCTACATACCTACCTACCTACCTTTCCTACATATCTACCAACCAACCCATCTTTCTATTTCCTACCTACCTACCTACCAACCTCCCTACCTACCATCTACTGTACCTTCCTATCCACCCAGTCTACATATGTGACTACCTTGCTACCTTTGTACCTATCAACAATTGCGCAGTGTTATTTATATTTATGTTAATGAACGCATGCTTATTTACTCGTTTTATTCCTCATATACATGTGTTTTACTGCTGCTGTATCGTGCAATTAAAGGCTTTTTGCTACATATCTACCTACTAACGTGTCTACTCTAGCTAGCTAACTACTTATCTACCTAATGATTGTACTTTCCTACTTACCTACCTAGCCACCGTTGTACCAACCTTCCTTCTTGCCCACCTACCAGCTAACAACCTACCTTCCTACGCACTGAGCTACCTACCTACTTACTTTCCCACCTGCCCTCATACTTTTCTTCCTACCCACTCCTACCCATCCAGCTACCATCCGACCAACACACCCACCTACAAATTAGCCAATCAACACAGTCCAAGGAGAACCAATCTCTGCGCAATGTTCCCAAAAGTGTGGTGATGATGATAATTGATGATGACGGTGGATAATTGCTTGTCCTCGGCAGGTGGTCACGGTGAGGAGAACGCGCGTGGAGACAAAGTGCGCATCTTCAGGGCAGAGAAGCAGTACGCCATCACTTCAGGGAAGTGGTATTTTGAGTTTGAGGCCGTCACGATAGGAGAGATGAGGGTGGGCTGGGCCCGACCGAACGTCCGGGCTGATGTGGAGCTGGGTTCTGACGAGCTGGCGTACGTCTTTAATGGAAACCGGGTGAGTGTGGTCTCCACTGGCTGGTACAACGTCTTACGAATGTCCTTACTGACGAAAAACCCGAGTAACGAAATGCATAGACGCGAAATTTTCATCCCGAGCTGCGAAAAAAAATTTGCTATACGAAACGAGCGCTTCTTAACAGGCATGAATGAGAATCCAGAAGTGTAAAAAACTGTTGTTTAATCCTCACGCACATCAAATAAACACAAAACAACAACAAAAGCACTGGTTAGTTTCAAATGTATTGCTTCCAAAATATAAAATGAGCTGGTGTTCTCCTAGAATGGCTTCTGCGCGTCTGGCGTTGCTATAAATAGACCCGCGCGGCTCTGTGAGGAGCACACACACACACACACACACACACACTCACTGTGTGCACAATTACAGTAAGCAGTTCAAACTCACTAACACAAAACAAATTTTCCCAATAGAAAACGTGCAAATATTCTGATAGAAATTCGACGCTAATCTGGCTGGGTGTTGCACTCTATATGGTCCGGGCGGAACATTATTCTGATGACGTTAGTTCCGTGTCTGTGTGACGTCATTTCAAGATGGCGGTCACGTTCATGTGAGATTGTCCGCTGTATTATTATATACTGTACCTTTATAAACAATTTTATGAACTATTTGTAACATGTTTTTATTACATTTATTAACAACAGTTTATCACTTGTAAAGAAAAAAGTCTGAATTCACGAACTCATGGCACGGATTAGAATGTAAAATCAGCTAACAAAATTCGAAACGGCCATCGGCACGGATTAATTTTGTAAGTCGGGGTTCCACTGTACAAAGCAAACACTGAACTTTCCTCTTCGTCTGTAATATATTGCGCTATTGTCAATTTTGAATAGATTTATTAATGCGTGTTGCACTGGACAGGAAGTTGCTATAATTTCACTACATTTTTTCGCCCCACATCGTACGTATATGTGCACTGCGACAATAAAAGCTACTCTATTCTATTCTATTCTACTCTATTCTATTCTACTCTATTCTACTCTATTCTACTCTATTCTACTGTATTCTAGGCTCAGCGATGGCACGTTGGCAACGAGCCTTTCGGGCGTCAGTGGCTGTCTGGAGACGTGGTGGGCTGCATGATAGACCTGACGGAGATGAACATCATGTTCACTCTGAATGGCGAGATGCTGATCAGTGACTCTGGGTCGGAAATGGCCTTCAAGGACATCGAGATTGGAGAGGGTGAGTGTTGGTGGCACTGAAGCGCATTGGAGATCTGCTCTGATCGTTTTAGTGATTGTTGTTGCAGAGTTTTGGGTGGAACACACGTCCGATTGAAACCAGCTTCATGAAAATCCATATTAGTCTCCTAATTAAGGTCTTCTAATTTTGTAATCCACCATTGCAGAATTTAAACGTTCAGTCCAAACGGTTGACCTAAATATTTTTAATCAACAGCCAATCGGATTGTTGTAAGGAAGGTTCCATACTGTCATGACATAATGAATGCAATAGAAATGCAAAATAAAAGCGTTGATGCAAACTAGATCACCTTTTCTAAATAAGAGCATTGACACAAAGTTCAAAAACATTTCAAAATAAAAGCATTGACGCAAACTAGATAACCTTTTCAAAATAAAAGCATTGACACAGAGTTACAAAAACCTTTCAAAATAAAAGCATCGACGCTAAGTAGATCACCTTTTCAAAATAAAGCATTGACACAGAGTTATATAACGTTTCTAAATAAAAGCATTGATACAGAGTTCAAAAACTTTTCAAAATAAAATCATTGACGCAAATTATGTCACCTTTTCAAAATAAAAGCATTGTCACACAGTTCAAAACATTTTCAATATAAAAGCAGACGCGAAGTAGATAACCTTTTCAAAATAAAAGCAATATGCTAAATTTCTCTTAGCTGCTAAGCTAAAGTTTAGCTTCACTTTTATTTAGGATATTTAAAATTGTTAGGTTTAACAGAACTGGTAACTTACTTGGTTTTTTCAAACAATTTTGTATTTTCTTTTACAAATACCATATTCATGTGAATTGCATTAAATCGTAATAAATAATGCTTTTTACACAATTAATTTATTTTCTCTAGGGGTGCTTATACACTCTCAACAAACTCAACAAACAATAACTTTAAAAAAATATATAGGTTTTTATTAAACTTTATATTACATTAAATAAGGTCTTGGACCCATTAAAAATCCATTTTAATCGGTGATCGGTGAAAACAACACAAAGAAATGCACAAGCTCCTCTTCTGCTTTATTTCAGTGCGCTAATTGTGATTTCCCCGTCTCCTCTCAGGTTTCATCCCAGTCTGCACGCTGGGACTGTCTCAGGTGGGCCGTATCAACCTGGGTCAGAACGTCAGCAGTCTGCGCTACTTTGCCATCTGTGGCCTACAAGAAGGCTTTGAGCCCTTCGCCATCAACATGAAGAGAGACATCACCATGTGGTTCAGTAAAAGCCTTCCCCAGTTCGTCCCAGTGCCGGCCGAACACAACCACATCGAGGTATTGTTTGAAAAAGTTCTCACTACGTCCTTACTGTAAACTACAGGCAAATTGTAAAACCCTTACACAAATATAATTGTTAAAACCAATTCTAAGGTCTTCAAATGACCCCAACTTCCCCCAAAATATATAAACTTAGATTGACTTCCTTCCCAACTTTACCCACGTTCTTTTCCCTCTCTCTCTCTGGCCCCGCCCCTCGATCTCCCTCCGCCAATTGAGTCCCGTTCGTTTGAATCATTCAGTCATTCACCAATCAGATCGCTTACGGCAACAGAAGGCAGACAAAATAACCAACGACATGTTTCTCACAAACACATTAATAAACATTAAGGACTCAA
Source organism: Paedocypris sp. Pulau Singkep (assembly GCA_017309775.1). NCBI lineage: Eukaryota > Metazoa > Chordata > Actinopteri > Cypriniformes > Paedocypris > Paedocypris sp. Pulau Singkep. The sequence goes on along the minus strand of MU204326.1, from coordinate 1,921,751 downwards.
ATTAATTCAAATTAGGACTAATTCAAATTAATTCAAATTAATTCAAAAAAGGACTCCAATTAATAAGGACACTTTCTGTAAATTGCACATTTTTTTATTTTTTATTTTTTTTTCTAAAATCGCAATTGCACAACACTTTTTGTAAAAACTCTGTACCAGTACTTGAAAAATGCACATTTTTGTTAATTTTTTTTTTTTTTTTTTTTTTGTAAAAATGCACAAAATGCACATTTTATGTTACTTGTTTTTTGTAAAAATGTATGTCTATCTGTAAAGAGCGTGGTGGATGAGTAGAGAAAGCAATTTCGACTCTCTGAACGTCCAGTACGTACAGCAGAGTTGACAATAAAGCCGACTTTGACCTTTGAATTATTCATGCCAACATAACACGAATAAACATTAATCCGGTCCTTCTCCTCAAATACAAACTCAAAGAATTTCATCTTCTCCTAAAAGATACTTAAAGGACACAGTTAAACAAATACAAATCTTCCCAGAAACGATACTTAAAAGATACTTAAAGAAAGTTTAAGTATGATACTTAAACGATACTTAAAGAAAACAGTTAGATAAATACAAATAACATACAATGCGGCCAATAATAAAGCCACCACTGTGTTCTATAAATGCAAATATCAGCCCATCTCACGAGTGGTTGTACTTCACGAGCGTCCTTCTCCTAACAGGTGTCCTGTGTGGACGGAACTGTGGACAGCGCCCCCTGTCTGAAAGTCACGCACAAGACCTTCGGCTCCCAAAACGCCAACACGGACATGCTGTTCTTCAGGCTCAGTATGCCCGTGCAGTTCGACTTGACCTTCAAGGTTCCGGCCGGCACCACTCCTCTGACCCGCACCCTCACCATCCCGGAAGAGGAGGTGCTGGAGGTGGATCCGGATTCGGACTTTGAGGTGCTGAAGAAGTCCGCCAGTCGGAAAGAGCAGGACGAGAAGGAGAAGGAGCCGTCTGTGCCTAAAGACGTGGGGAACCTCAAGGAGAACGACAAAGACACCGCCTCTGAAAAAGGAAAGAAGAAAGGGTGAGAAGAGCACCAGGCGGCCCTACTTGAGTAGAAGTACTGTTGTAAAAATGACTCCGTTATAAGCAACAAGTCACCAATTTCAAAAAGGCTTGAGTCAAGGTAGCAACATGTCCAATTTTAAAAGAACTTGAGTATTTTACTCACACTGAATTTAGACAAAACAAAACCACAGAGAAGTGTGAAAACTAACTCTATTCATGAGGTTTTGTTTTCTAATACAGAAACGAAATTTAACACCTCAATGTTTTGAAAATGGCAGAACAAAGTAGATAAAAAGAACAAAGTCAGTCTCAGTCAAACTCAAGTGTGGAAAGAAAAAAAAATTGTAAAATTAAATTCTGATTAGTAAATTATATATGATATAATAAAATTCATGTTCATGCGATTTAGCTGATAAATAGCATCCGGTACCTACAACGTCCTGCAGATGGCGTCATTACATTATTCCCCCAAGAAATTTACTGCAACATAAATTGATGCCGACTTGTCGCGCACAATCACAATGTAACGAGTAACGATAAGTGTCTATTCAAATGTAGTGGAGTAAAGAGTACAGATACTCAATCACAAATGTAGTGGAGTAAAGAGTACAGATACTCAATCACAAATGTAGTGGAGTAAAGAGTACAGATACTCAATCACAAATGTAGTGGAGTAAAGAGTACAGATACTCAATCACAAATGTAGTGGAGTAAAGAGTACAGATACTCAATCACAAATGTAGTGGAGTAGAGAGTAAAGGTTGCTTTTGTTTTTGACACCCCACACAAGTACAAAGTAGCAAAAACATACTTAAGTAAAGTAACAGTCTATTTACTCAAGTACTTTACACCTCTGCGGTTTACTATCTGCTTGTAGATGCTTAAAAGCTCCTTTTTTGCCGTTTCTTTCAGCTTCCTGTTCAAAGCCAAGAAGGCTGCCATGATAGCGCCACCTCCACCACCGCCTCTCATGCCGCGTTTGATCGAGGACGTGGTGCCCGATGACCGTGACGACCCAGACATCATCCTGAACACCACAACCGTTAGTCCTTCACTCTGTGGGATTTGGAACTAGGGCTGCACGATATGTTGAAAAAATATCCTTATGGCGATAATAGGATGCGCACATCGCAAACAGTTAAAAACATGGCAAAGTTCATTGAGCTCGCGTATCAATGCAAAAGTGGCTTATTTGCAATAAACAAACATGGCGGGATATGTTTAGAAAATATCCGACATGAAGCTCTTTTGTGTTATTTATTTTATTAAAAAAAAAAGGGAAGGTAAGAACATATTTTGTTCAAAAGATGCTCATTTTAAGACATAAGTATGGATATTGTACGGCCTGAACACTTTGTTTAATATTTTGCATTATTTATTAGTATTTAAAAGCAGGAAAGGCAAGGACACATTTTGTTTAAAAGCTGCTCATGTTGATCTTGATGATTGTATTTTTATACTGTGAATAAAGTGTAATGTTAGAGAGCGATGCATTTTATCTTTGCAAGTCTATTGGTAATAATCATAAATCAATATATCTGCTGAGGTTTTTAGTCGTAATGTTTGCCTCCTCCTAGACAGTTTTTAGCCCAAATTAAGCTCAATTTGATTAAAAACATATTGCCTGTTTATTTTAGTGTCATTTTAGTCATCAGTAGTTTTACTTTTTAGGTAGTTTTGTTTTTTTTATATGGGAATATGTTATATCTCAAGCAATATCGTTATCGCAATATTCAACAGCAATATCGCATATTGCATATTTTTTCACTATCGTGCAGCCCTAATTGGAACGGTTTTATTTTTAATCTGGTTGGGTAATTACTGTATTTTTTGCAGTACTACTACTCGGTGCGCATCTTCGCCGGTCAAGAGCCCAGTGGCGTGTGGGTGGGCTGGGTCACGCCGGACTTCCACATGTATGACCTCAGCTTTGACCTGTCCAAGGTCCGAACCGTCACTGTGACTGTGGGAGACGACAAGGGAAACATACATGATAGGTATCGCTTTTTATTCCATGTAAATACCGTAATATGTCTCTCTAATAACTATTATTAATGACTATGTATTAATAATAACAACTAATAATTACAGTATAGTGGAACTTTTTATAATTGGCTATTTAGTGTTTTATTTGTCACGTCAACAATAGTTAGAATACATGCGCCTGTCTCTGCTCATAAAAGCAAAAAAGAAAAAAAGAATTCTGAATATAAAATTCCAAAGACATAAAATTATGACAAATTGCAGAGACTGAATTTGAGACTATGAAATTCAAAAATGTATTACAATATTTTTTTTTAATTATGAGTTAGAAATTCAACATTGCGAAGCTTTATCTCAGAATTTTGACTTTTTAATTTTACATCATTGAGAGATTGACAAAGTCAGAATTGTGAAATTTTTTTTTTTAATCTCAAAATTCTGATTTTATTTAAAAAAAAAAATGTATAAATAATGTCAGAATTGTGACTTTTTATCACAGAGTTGCAGCAAATTCTTTAAAGTGGGAGATATAAAGTGGGAGTTACAAGTTGTTTTCTTAGAATTCCGACATTTATTTCTTTTCAAAATGGCATAAAATCAATATTAATGGAATATAAAATCGACTATTCTCAATTATTCTTCTACATCTGAGCAGTTCCAGAATTAACAAACCCAACACCTTTTAACCACATTTCTTGAAACGTTGACAAAATTGACCTAGTTGATTAGAGTGATTACAGACTAGAACTTCAATTCAATTCAATTCCGCTTTATTTACAAAGCACCTCAAAAGCAACAAATGTTAGCCAAAGTGCTGTAGAATGTACGAACCAATGAACGTATGTAAATATAAAATCACATGGTAAACAAGGATTAAACAATAAGTAAAAAAACAATAAAAGCCAACAGCTCTTAGTGATTAGAGACTAGAGCTGGTAACCAAACGGTTGCAGGCTTGATTCTGATGCCATGAGCACTATGATGGTATGTCCAGCATAAGGAGGAGTAACTGCTACATGGTGTGGGGAGGAGAGTTTGGCAGCAGCACGCAGCAGCGCTTCAGTCAGGAGGATCTGGTGATCGGATGCTTGGTGGACCTGGCAACCGGACTCATGACCTTCACAGCCAATGGCAAGGAGATAAACACTTTCTATCAGGTGAGTTCATCACTGGTGTGTTGAACGAGGAACTGGTTTTAGAGCTCAAGATCACTCTTCCCTCAGGTGGAGCCCAACACCAAACTTTTCCCCGCTGTGTTTGTGGCGCCATTCAGCCAGAACATGCTGCAGCTGGAGCTGGGCAAACTCAAGGTCATCGTCACGTTTCAAATATATCGCATTTACGCGAATATAAGCACTGTTCGAATTTTCGACACTCAAAAACTTAGGCGGTGGTTATAGACGAATAATTTCAAATGTGTGCGTAAATATAAGGCCTGATTTTTACGTGTTTCAGGTCAGGACACATTAGACACGGCACAACACTTAACAGAGACAAAATAACACTGGAAGAAGTACGATTCAACTAAATACAGTACAACAATTTATATTACAACAAATAGAGACTACAAACCACGACCGGGTTAGCTTAGCTTAGCACAAGCGGCTACAAACGAGTCCAATGTGTCATTGCAGAAAGAGTCAAAACTGTTGAAAATGAAGAACACGAGCAAGAAGTAAAATAATACAAGAAACAGACACAATCAAAACGCTGGGTCACTGCACAGGGGATAATAATCCTTCCTCTTCACACGACGTCAGATAAACAGAGAGCATGTGCGGAGTCTGACTGGAGAGCAAAGGATCTTGGGAAATGAAGTCCTGACCACTAGAATACACTTTTTGTCATCTATTATTCAAATAAAACAACGATACGAGTCACAAGTTAGGTTTGTTAGATAAAGAAAAAAATAGTATTTTTAGGAGAATATTAACACAATTGAACCAGAAACGTTAATAAAAACAATAATAATAATATGTATTTTGTGCATGAAAAATCAGGGGGGGGGTGCTCATATTCACGTAAATACTGTATTTGTAATTAAATATTGCTTTTTCCTTTGATGTTCAACAGAACATCATGCCACTTTCGGCAGCCATGTTCCGTAGTGAGCATAAAAACCCGGTGCCACAGTGCCCGCCTCGCCTGGATGTGGAGATGCTGACCCCCGTCATATGGAGCAGGATGCCCAATCACTTCCTGAAGCCGGAGGTGGGGAAGGTCAGCGAGAGACATGGCTGGATGGTGGAGTGCACCGAGCCTCTCACCATGATGGCTCTTCATATTCCTGAGGAGAACAGGTATGAAGGAGTCTGGGCTCCTTTCTCAGTCCAAAAAGTGTCTTCTAGGAGAAGCGGAGTCTGAAAAGTCGTTCTTAGGTGTGAGTGTCTGTGTGTCTTGCTCTGTGATTGGCTGGCCACAATATTTGAGTGTGTGACTCATCAGGCAGAAAGTTGCTGGGATTGACTCCTCCCCCTTGACCCAAAAATAGAAACGTTTCAGAAAATGGATGGATGAAATACATTTCTCCAGATTATTTCCAAGAAGCTAGTTCAGAAGTTCTGTTCATTCTTCCAGAGCCAGGTGCCTGTAAATCCCTTACAGATTTTCAATTGTGTGTTTTCAAGGCCTTAAAAACGCTTGCATTTTAAACAAAGTGCTTGAAAATGTATTTCAAACTTGTTTTACAACAAACAAATACAGTTGTACCAGTTGTAAGAAATTAATATGTGCTGACAACAAAAGTAATGTAAAAATTAATAAATTACAATGTAATTAACTGGTAATTGACCTAATAAGTTCCAAACCCCCATAAATTCAGAAATATATTTTTTTCATACTATGATTAAGTATTCTAGTGACTGATAAAATAAAATAAAAAAAAACTTGAGTTCTCTGGTACTAAATAAAAAGAAATGTCAGTTTATCATCTGTCTATGTTCCCTCTTATTACAGTTAAGAAAAAAAAAAGGCACAATATTGACTCAAATCTTTATCTCTTGATCGATAAAGTGAACGAATCATTTCGAGTCATTCGTGCATTTAATTATTTCCATTTCGTTCATTTGCCATTTTAAAGCACAACTTGGTTTTTGTTTGTTTCCGCATACCTGCCAAGTAATTCCTTTAAATGCCAATAAAATGGCAATGTAAATTTTTTTTTTGTATTTAGGCACTTTTAACCCTCTTATTATGTTAGGGTCAAAATTGACCCGTTATTTTTAATATTTTAAAAATACTTAAGTATTTTTTTCACTTTGAAACCTCTCCTGCTTGTCTTATTTGGTGTAATCATCATATAAAAATATAATCAATTCACGCAATTGTAACACCACGCTACATGTTTATATTACAAAGATAGTGTGTGTGTGTGTGTGTGTGTGTGTGTGTATGTGTGTGAGAGAGAGAGACAGCAGTGTATTATGTCTCATTGTTGCAAAAAAAACACATTTTTGATCTTTCTGACTCTTTAGACTCATTTTTATCTGAAGCGTCAAATTGACACAAACATTTTCTTTGTAACAAAAACATGTAGCGGGCGTTACAAATATGTCAACTGAACTGTCTTATGTTTAAATGTAGATTACACTAACTAAGACTAGCTTGAAAAAGTTTCAAATAAAATATACTTTTATGTAAAAATACTTTTCAGTATATGTACTTTTCAGGTAAAAAATACTTTTATGTATTGTTTTTTTTTTGTTTTGGTTTTTTTTTCTTACTTTTAACACAGGTCAGTTTGAGCCGAACATAATAGCAGGGTTAAATATATATTTAACTACAACTGTGTGGTGCTGAAAAAGCCACGGACCGAGAAAGTGCTCGAATTTGACTTTTCAGAAACAGTAGTTCACCCTGCAACTCATTTTAGTGAACGTATTAACCATTCTCACATCTAACATCCGTCCACCTTCCACCGCCTACTTTGTTTCCGGCGAATCGGAATATCGCCAAACGAGATGTCTTTGTGGTCCAGATGCATCGACATCCTGGAGCTTTCTGAGCGTCAGGACCTGCTGAAGTTCCACTACCACACGCTGATGCTCTACTGCGCCGTGTGCGCGCTGGGCAACAACCGTGTGGCGCACGCCCTCTGCAGCCACGTGGACGAATCACAGCTCTTCTACGCCATCGAGAACACCTACCTGCCCGGCCCCCTCCGCAGCGGCTACTACGACCTGCTCATCAGCATCCACCTGGAGTCGGCCAAGCGCAACCGCCTGGGCACCAACCGCGAGTTCATCGTGCCCATGACCCAGGAGACGCTGAGCATCAAACTCTTCCCCGATGCCGAGGCGGCGCAGGACCTGCCCGGGGTGGGGCTCACCACCTGCCTCAGGCCCAAGCTGCACTTCTCACCCATCAACTTTGTGGGAACCGACCCGGATCTCTACACCCTCAGCCCCATCATCCCTCTGCAGGTACCCGTGGAGCCTTCTCGTGTGTGTTTTCAAGGCCTTGGAAAAAAAAAAAGGAAGCGGGAATTCTCTATTCAGCCCCTAGGGGAAATTCTCCTTCGTTTTCAGAGTTCACAAACCTTTGCTTATAATAATAATTTATTAAAAAATGAAAAACAGCATAAATAGGTAGTCTTAAAAAACTCAAGACCATATACACTATATTAGCAGTCACACACATGGTGGTGATTCGGACGATGTAAAAAAAAAAAACCCTGTATATGTTACAGATTAGTGTTGTGCAGTTGATTTAGTGTTATGCACTTGTGTGTTTTGTATCACTGCTGATACGCTTTGTTTATTGTGTGATTACAGGGCCTTAAATTAAAATTGTTTCATAATATTGATCAATTCAAACATACACTTGTAATACGTAATTTGATCACCAGGTGGCAGCACATACCTGCTCCACTGCTTTTCCACAGCAGTGACCACTAGGGGAGCCGCTCCAAATTTTGAAACTTTTTTTTTTTTTTCAGATTTTTATAAAAAAAATAGTTTTTGAGGTTTAGGGGCGAGAACAGTAACATTTTTGCTCACATTTCTAAGAGAAGGGTTGTCTGGTGGGTTGCTTGAATGTATTTTCTGGTGATACGCTTAAAATAACCTTTAAAATTATAATAAAACATATATAGTAAAACAAATTTTTTTTCACTTATTTTATATTTTTATTATAAATATTACGTTGAATCGGAGGAAAACAACCGGAAACAACGGGAAAGCAATTGAAATAATCGACCTGGGAAAATGTGAACGATTATAAGTTCTGAAATTCGTTTTCGATTGTTTTCCGATGAGTTGTCCAGCCCTACTGTGGAACTCTAAAACCAAAGGTGACCATTGAAAAAGCGGTTAGTGAAGCCCACTGTGTTGCCCTGACAGGAGCTGAAGATCAAGGCCTTGAGCATGCTCACGGAAGCCGTGTTCGACGGCAGTCAGGCCATGCGGGACCCTGTGGGCGGCAGCGTGGAGTTTCACTTCGTTCCCATCCTCAAGCTCATCAGCACCCTCCTCATCATGGGAATCTTCAACGACGAGGACGTCAAGCACATCCTGAAGATGATTGAACCCAGCGTGTTCGGCAAAAAAGAAGAGGCCGCCGAGGAAGCGGGTGAAGAAGTTTCGTCTAAGGAAGAGGGAGAGGAAGGGAAGGAGAAAGAAGAGGCTGAAGTGGAAGAGGCTGTGGATGAAGGAGTTGGGGAGGAGGAGGAGGAGGACGAAGAGCTCAAAGCTCTGAAGAAGGAGGACGGAGAGGAGGCTGAAAAAGCGGTGGAGGAGGAGCAAGGAGAAAAGGTGGATGGAGAAAAGGCAGAAGAAGAGAAGGAGACAGAAGAGGTGGCAGAGGAGGCCAAAGAGGAGGAAGAGGAGTCTCCTGAGGAAGGGCTGCTTCAGATGAAGCTGCCCGAGTCTGTAAAACTGCAGGTACATTGGTTTACTCTTTATGTTTGTGAAATATTAAGGCTGTCATTTGATATGGCGACATTGTGAGCAAAATTACTAGTAGACTTGTGGCAGAGAGTCAGACTTCCACAACTGATGTGTTCTAGAGCGTTAATTACTTTGGATAAAAGCATCTGCTATGGAAAAATATTTAACAGACAATAAAAAAAAGTTGTCAAATTGAATTCACAATTATGTTTCGTTCATTTCGGCAATAATCGAAAGCAACTGCGGATTCTATTCACAAGGAATTTCCAATGTCATTCTGATATCAATTTGTGAGATCACCAAAACCTGCCAATCAGCATCAGGGGGAGGGGCTATTGAAAATTGACACACGTTGAGAGCCCAACACTCAGTAAACGGATTGCAAATGCAATTTGACAACTATTTCCAACTTTTTGTGGGATATCACCATAACAAATATCAAACTTTGGTATTTCTCGTTTTTTTCCCACCGCTCTTTCTGTTTCAGATGTGCACGCTTCTGCAGTATTTCTGCGACTGCGAGCTCAGACACAGAGTGGAGGCCATTTTGGCCTTCTCGGACACGTTTGTCCAGCAGGTTCAAGCCAACCAGCGCGAGCGCTACAACGAGCTGATGAGGGCTTTCACCATGTCCGCTGCCGAGACTGCTCGCAGAACCAGAGAGTTCCGCTCTCCTCCTCAGGAACAGGTTCAGAACACGCTGTTCGCCTTCAGCTTTCACCGATGCTCACCTAGTTCTCGCACACCTAGATCTTCCTGCTGACCAACTTCAAGCACTGTCCAGAAGAAGAGGACTGTCCCGTGCCGGAGGACGTTCGGGAAACCCTTCAGAACTTCCACAATGACCTTCTGAATCACTGCGGTTTGGACACAGTCTTACCTTCCAGGAGCTGAGTGGCTTTTTGGAGCATGTTTGTGACCCACCTTTCTCACAGGGGTTCACATTGAGGAAGAGGCAGAGGAGGAAGAGGTGGACACTTCATTGAGAGGACGATTGATCGGCCTAGTAGACAAGGTCAAGAACCTGAGAACTAAAAAGGTTGAAGAGGAGGTAGAGCCAGAAGAAGAGCCCAAGCCAAGTCAGTCAAGCCTTTTTGGTGCGTCTTAGTGTCTGTGAGCCAATGAATGCTTATGGAAATGTTCTTCAGGTACGTTGCAGGAACTCATTTCCCACACGATGATCCACTGGGCTCAAGAGTCCTTCATCCAGAACCCAGAGCTGGTCCGCCTCATGTTCAGCCTTCTCCACCGGCTGTACGACGCGCTGGGAGAACTTATCCGTGCTCTGCCCAAGGCCTACGCCATCAGTGCTGTCTCCGTTCAGGACACCATGGACCTGCTGGAGTGCTTGAGCCAGATCCGCTCCCTGCTCATTGTCCAGATGGGCCCGGAGGAGGAGAGGCTCATGATCCAGAGCATAGGGTGCGTGACTTAAGTCTCGCCGCACCATTCTGGACCGAATGAGAATAGACGTTTTATTTTGCTTAGAATAAAGATCACTTCAAAGTTTAACCCTGAAAACCAGGTTGTCAAACGGCAATATAATAACACGTGTTACTATATTTGCTCTAAATTTAAATGAATGGAATTAAATATATATAGTGTAAAAGTAATGTGGTAAAGAAATAAAATCACCATTAAACGTAATAAAAATAAACATACCAAGGCTTAGAATAAAGATCACTTATCATTTATTTAAAAATTTTAACCATGAAAACCAAGTTGTCAAACGGCAATATAATAACACATGTTACTATATTTGCTTTAAATTTAAATTAATGGAATGAAATATATATAGTGTAAAAGTAATGTTGTAAAGACATAAAATCACCATTAAACGTAATAAAAATAATAATACCAAGGTACAGTATTATGTACAGTTGAGGACAAAATGATTAGCTCTGTTTAAAATCACTTTTGAAATACTTATCAAACAATTATTATTTTGTAGGCGGGGCTAATAATTTTGTCCTCAACTGTAGATGTTTGCTGTGTGTGGTTTGCAGAGTGTCGTCTTCTGGTTTGAAACCGCAGTAAACACACACACACACACACACACACACACACAAACTCGACTAATGCCTGCTGGTCGTAGATCAGAGAGTTTGGCAGAATTGTAGAAATGCTGGATAAACATAACAAAGGGGTAGAATGAATGAATGAAGAATGAATGAATGAATGAAGACTTTATTTGATCCCACTAGGGGAAATTTCTTTGTTTACAGCAGCAACATTTAAACAAATAAAAACAGTAGAAATTGTGCAAAAATCTTATATACGAATAAATAAACCAGAGGTGCAAAAATACAAAACAGTAAGTAAAACAAAATGTGCAAAAATACAAACAGTAAAGTAATGGAGATCGCCATCTTTTACCGATGAATCGTGCAGCTGCTCTACCTTCAAGCAAAGTCTTGATCTTATTCCAGGAACATCATGAACAACAAGCTGTTCTACCAACACCCCAACTTGATGCGGGCCCTCGGCATGCACGAGACCGTCATGGAGGTCATGGTCAACGTTCTCGGAGGCGGTGGAGACTCCAAGGTGATACTCGTGTTCGCTGATGTTTCATGAGAGTCGTTCATGAGTTTCTACAGTAGATATTATTTCTCCGTTTATTCTCCTAGGAAATTCGATTCCCGCACATGGTGACCAGCTGCTGTCGCTTCCTGTGCTACTTCTGCAGGATCAGCCGTCAGAACCAGCGCTCCATGTTTGACCACCTTTCCTACCTGCTGCAGAACAGCGGCATCGGACTGGGTTCGGTTTTCATGTCTCAATATTTGTCAAATCAAGATGTTAATTCCAAATGTTTTGGATTAAAAGCAGTGTTGTGAACGTTCTTTAAAAAAGTAATGAGTTACAGTTACTAGTTACTTCTAACAAATAGTAATTGAGTTAGTAATTGAGTTACGTCATTATAAAAGTAACTCATTACCAGGGGAAGAAACCGTTGCGTTATTTTTTGCAGCAATTTTTTTTTATTAATTTGTAAAATCACTTGGCTGCTGTCAATATTAAATATGTTAAATTAATGAAATGGTCACTAAATAAAATAAATTAATATTACAAAGCATTGTAAAATAATCTACACTATTTTAATATTGTCGCGGGACAGTGTGAGAGACACCTATCATATTTAAAATAGTATTGTAAATATTATCATTAGTATAATGAATAATAAAACTTTAAATATTTATTGTACAGAATACAACTGGCTAACAAGTAAGTCTCTATATAATACGCAATGTACCAAAATTAAATAACAATGACAAAAATGTACACTCTGTCTAGTGTAAATTAAAATGAGATTAGAATTTAGAAAAATTAAACTCTATGGCTCATCGCTGACTCCTGCTGGGCGAGCGCTTGAATGGGACCAAACGCAATAGTAAATGATGGACATTTAATTTAAGACAATAAAAATAAGACACCCCATGCAAAACGCAAATGTACGTTAGATGACTTATTACAAAAAGTAATGAGTAATCTAACGCAAAAACAATTGCTTTAGATTACTCATTTCTGAAAAAAGAAACGCCGTTATTCCATTCACTGACTGTAAGACACACTTCACTTTTGTTTTGTTTTTTTTTACATCGATTTGCTTCTTATAATCTGGTTGGCCTTGTGAGTGAGCTTGAAATGTTTTTTTTTTTTTTAAACTAGTAACTAGACTAGTAGGTTTTTAAACTTGACAAACATTTCCCCTGGTGGGATGAATAAAGTCTTATCTTAAGACTAGTAACTAGACTGTAGATGAATCTTGATCTTCTTTGGCAGGAATGCGAGGCTCAACTCCTCTAGACGTGGCTGCTGCCTCCTGCATTGACAACAACGAGCTCGCTTTGGCTCTTCAAGAACAAGACCTCGAGATGGTAAACCTGGGAAATGTTCTTCGTGTGAAGATTGGTTCTCAGCTCTCGTGTCTGGCAGGTGGTGACGTACCTGGCGGGCTGTGGCCTGCGGATGTGCCCCATGCTTCTGTCTAAAGGTTACCCAGATATCGGATGGAATCCAGGAGGTGGAGAGAGATACCTGGACTTCCTGCGCTTTGCCGTCTTTGTCAACGGTGAATAAGCTCTGACTAATCTTGTATAAAAACTACTTGAGTAAATGAACTTAACTAGCTTTTTAACTTTGTAGTAAAAAAAGTAGGCTACTTTGTACTTGAGTATCAAAAACATAGGCAACTTTTACTCTCTACTCCACTACATTTGTGATGGAGTATCTGTACTTTTCACTCCACTACATTAGAATGGACACTTACCCGTTACTCGTTACATTGTGTAATAGTAAGTGGTTTATACCGCGGTAAATTTCTTGTTTGGACGAGGCGATATCGTATTGTAATGTATAACATGTAATGTTACCAATCCAAGAACTTTACAAACCAGCTTTTTTTTTTAAGATAAATGAAAGTACTGCTTTTTTATGACTAATTTACTGACTTTTTGTTTGGAACATTTTTAGACATTGAGGTGTTAAATTTCGTTTCTGTATTAGAAAATAAAACCTAAGAAATGAATAGTTCTCATAAAATAATGTTAATTAAAGATAATTGTTTTTTTTTTTTTTTTTTGAGCCTAAATTCAGTATGAGTAAAATACTTAAGTTTTTTTTTTTATTTGATACATTTCTACTTTCAATTTGATACTTTGCTACTTTTTAAAATTTGTGACTTTTTACCATACATTAAGTATCATATGTATTTACTATACATTAAGTATTCATACCATTTACTCAAGTAGTGGTGGTCTGGTACTTGTGGTGAAAACGGACTGACACTCCCTGTCTCCCTCTGCAGGTGAGAGCGTGGAGGAGAACGCCAATGTGGTGGTCCGTCTGTTGATCCGCCGGCCTGAGTGCTTCGGACCGGCGTTGAGAGGAGAGGGTGGTGCGGGTCTGTTGGCAGCCATCGAGGAAGCCATTAAGATTTCTGAGGATCCGGCTCGAGACGGCCCGACGCCTAAGAAGGATCGGCGCTTCATGTAAGAGGATTGGTTCAAGTTCGAGTTCATTTACATGGCGCTTTTCTTAGTCCGAGACCAACGCAAAGACGCTATGTGAAAGAGTCTTTAAAGAGAAAAATGTCGATTCTTACTATGAGTTTGAAAAAAAAAAAATTTGGGGGGGGGGGGGTAGAGTCAATTAAAAAAAGGAAAAAGTATTTCTATTGTTGTTCAGACTGTGGGTGATTGGTGAAAGGTGATTTAAAGCATTGCTCGGATCTAAATGTACTTACACCTGTGATTGGTTGGCAGGTTTGGAGGGGAGGAGCAGCATGAGGAGAACAGACTGCATCTTGGGAACGCCATCATGTCGTTCTATTCTGCCCTTATCGACTTGTTGGGCCGCTGTGCCCCCGAGATGCACGTAAGTGTAGAAAATTAACTTATAATTTACTAATTGTGTGGGTTGTGATGCCCAATTTTATTAATGAAGAGGAATTAACATTCAAATTCCACATTTAAAAATTCAAAAATCATTTTTATTCAAATAAAATCTGAAAAAAATTTCAAGGAAAAACTTTGAAGACCAAGAAAAAGATCATAACACAATAAAATGAGCAACACACAAAAAAGTGACTTGAAAGTAAAGATAGTTTAACGTGTACATTTGTTTTACACACATTTGTTGAGCAATATTGTTATTTTGCGTTTGTAGAAATTGTTTCGGATAATTGAATTCATTGGAGGAAAAACCTGAAAACTGCATTTTTATCAAACCATTTCCTATTTTCTCGTAGTTAATCCAAGCTGGTAAAGGTGAAGCTTTGAGGATCAGGGCCATTTTGAGGTCTCTGGTCCCCATTGAAGATTTAGTGGGAGTCATCAGTCTTCCTGTTCAGATCCCGACGTTTGGAAAAGGTAATCTCGCACTTTTAGCGAAATTTCGGAAAACGAAAACACTTTTGTCACTGATGATGTCACATGTTGCCAGACAAATCGGAAATTGTTGTCAAACTAATTAGGTAACAGCAATGAGACTGACTTGATAATGACGCGACGTAACCCTGGTAATGACGGATAAATTATAACACAATTATTCGTAATTATTAGCATAATTATTCACTGGTGATACATTTTGCTTATCGTCAGTTTACTTAAAGACAGTTTTTCAAAAAACGTCATGAATACAAGTATACACTTGTAATACATAATTTGATCACCAGGTGGTAGCATTTAGTCGCTACATGATGTTTCTATTGCAGTGACCACTAGGGGAGCCGCTCCAAATTTGGAAAAATCGTTTTTTTTTATTTCAAATAGAAAAAGGTGGAGAACAATTAAATGAATACTCAAATTTCTATGAGAAGTGTGGTGGCTTTCTTGATAATGGCGTGGTAAATTTTAGTGTTTGAAATTGTAACCCCTTCGTCTTAAGCATAAAAGCGTAAAATAAAATGATTTATTATTTATTACTTTTTTATGCTTTCTTGCCTATTTTTAAGAGAACTGTCATGTAGAAAAAAAAATGTTTAAGCTTTCCTTCTGTTACCCCGCATTTAAAGATATGTTACTGTATTTGTCAGACTATAGGAAATTGTTTATTGATATTGCTAATAGTCCTGTAAATATGGAGTATTCTAAAACTCTATTTAAAATGTACGTTTGTACGTTTATGAGCGTGTAAAAAACGTATGTATGTTTATGAATGTTTGGAGTCTGTCTTAATTGTCTATTTAATACTTTTAACCCAACAAAACTTAATAAAATCTTGTAAATTGTGGTGGCATAATTGTTCTCAGTGTTGGTTATGTGTTGTTTTTCCAGATGATCAGATCATAGAGCCCAAAATGTCAGCAAGCTTTGTGCCCGACCACAAAGCCTCCATGGTGCTCTTCCTGGACCGCGTGTACGGCATCGATAACCAGGACTTCCTGTTGCATGTTCTTGAGGTGGGCTTCCTGCCCGATATGAGAGCAGCAGCCTCTTTAGACACGGTGAGCTTCAGATTTATTGTTTGTACTAATGCTGTCAAAAGATTAATTTTTTAAACTAGTTAATCGCACTTCACGACCAAATTAATCACGATTAATCACGATTAATCACAAATAATAATCATTATTATGAATTATTAATAATGATTTATTACTAACAATTATTAATACGAATAAATATGGAATCTTGTAATATTGAATATTAAAGTGTAAAATATAAATGAATGTAAGCTCAACACACACAAAAAACACTTGTTTAAATACTGTATTGTACAATTTTTGACTAAAGAAAACAAAGGGTGAGCCGGTCATAATTAAAAAAAAAACAAGTAGATTTTATTGAGGAAAAGTGAACACGGATATGTGAGTGGGTGAGTGTGATTGTCAGTAAGGCCAATCCAGTGAAGTGCACATACACACAGTAAAGTGAACACTTATTTGTGTGGCAAAAGTATGGCACTAATAATTAGTCTAGATGAAAACGCTGATCACACATTTTTAACTAAAGGAACAAAACGTCAATCACATATTCATATCAAAAGGAGCAAAACACCGATCACACATTCAAGAAACAGAACAAAGCTGAACATCATGTGAGAGACTGCGAATAATAATAATAATAATAATAATAATAATAATAATAATTGCATTGCACTTTGTTCTTTCCATAAGTGCGGCGTGATTTCAGCTTTACAAAAAACTGTACACATTATACCGAATAGTTTTGAAGTGAAACTCCAATGGCGTTAATACATTTCGACGCGATTAAACACATTGAATTAATCGCACGAGTTAACGCGTTAACTTTGACCGCCCTGGTTTATACTAAAATAAGGTGATAGTTCCTGATTATTTAAAAACACTGTGTTTCACCCAATCAGTTGTCGTTTAGCACCACGGAGATGGCGCTGGCTCTCAACCGCTACCTGTGCTCCGCCGTCCTGCCTCTGCTCACCAAGTGCGCCCCCCTCTTCGCTGGGACGGACCACCGCGCCATCATGATCGACTCCATGCTGCACACCATCTACAGGCTGTCCCGCGGCCGGGCGCTCACCAAGGCGCAGAGAGACGTGATCGAGGACTGTCTCATGTCCCTCGTCAAGTTAGTAGACGCCGTTCTGTTTATTCTGAGTTATTTACATAATTTTTGTCAAATTTCTAAAATGGTCAAAAAGTCAAATTTCAAAATCAAAATTCAAAAGCATTGAAATTTCCAATTGTCATGAAGTCAAATTTCAAAAAAAAAAAAAATTTCAAAAGTCAAGTTAGTAGACACTATACTTTTTTTTCTCTGAGTTATTTACATAATTTTTGTCAAATTTCAAAAATGGTAAAAAAGTCAAACTTCAAAATCAAAATTCAAAAGCATTGAAATTTCCAATTGTCATAAAGTCAAATTTCAAAAAAAAAAAAAAAAAATTCAAAAGTCAAGTTAGTAGACACCGTTCTATTTATTCTGAGTTATTTACATAATTTTTGTCAAATTTCAAAAATGGTAAAAAAGTCAAACTTCAAAATCAAAATTCAAAAGCATTATTATTAACTAATAGAAACGGTATACGGTATTCTACTTAATTTAATGGCTAGAATTTGTTTATTCACTTTTTCGTTTATTCACATATTTTTTCATTTTATTGTGAATATTTTCAAGTAATAAATATTATAGTGTAGTAAACTGGTTATTTTTAGGATAATGCAGTTCATCAGTCCACCATTCTTTGCAAGTTATTGGAAGACTTTGTTTATTAATAGTGTGTTTATTGCCTGAGCCTAACAGAAAATTTGTGTTGTTTTTTTATTCATTTATACTATTGACAATAATAATTGAAAATAAATAATGTAATACATTTGTGCTATTACTTGCCCGGCAATTTATGGCATCACGTGATGATTTTATGGTTCACATGATGGTTATTTCTGCATGCAATTCATAAAAATGAACATGAATTTTGCCTTTATTAGTCGAAAGTGGCGAAATTGTGGCGAAAGTGGCGAAATTGCCAATAGCAATTGCAAAATAGAACGTTTAATTTCAAAAGGGTGATTAAAAAAAAGCACAGTTTTGAACGTTTTTGTTAAATAAGATACCATATTGTTCTGCATATATTTTATCATTGAATTTTTTATAAAAAATAACACACACTTTTTGTACTGTAATAATTATTATGCGTGTTACAACTTAAGCATCTTGCTAATATATGAATTATATATATATATATATTATTTTAAACTAATTTTGTGGTTCATCTAACAATTAGCAGTAAGTATAATAAAAATTAAATGAATATTAAATAAATATATATTCTTTTTCATTTACTGTACTATACAGTATTTTCAGCCACGTTAATCTACATCGTTTTACAGAAGGACAAGGACATTTTCCTCATGAAACCTGCAGAACCAATTCCAACTCTCTCCCACTAGGCCACGTCTGACCTCCGCTTTCCATTCCGTACTTACATTTGAAATGCTGGTCTTGTAGATATTTGCGTCCCTCGATGCTGCAGCACCTGCTGAGACGACTGGTGTTTGACGTGCCCATCCTGAACGAATACGCCAAGATGCCGCTGAAGGTAAGACAGAGTTTAGTAGAGATCTACGCTCTTGATTTCTTCTCCAGCGTTGTGTTTGTGTGTGACTCAGCTGCTGACCAATCATTACGAGCGCTGCTGGAAGTATTACTGCCTGCCGAACGGATGGGCGAACTTCGGGGTGACGTCGGAGGAGGAGCTTCATCTGTCACGCAAACTCTTCTGGGGAATCTTTGAGTCCCTCGCTCACAAGGTTTGGCTTCGGGAAGCGCGCTGGCGTAGATCTAGTCTTGATTTGACGTGTGGCCGGTGTAGAAATTCGACGCGGAGCTGTTTAAGATCGCCATGCCGTGCATCTGTGCCATCGCGGGCGCCATCCCTCCAGACTACGTGGATGCCAGTTACTCGTCTGCCACGGAGAAGAAAGCCTCGGTGGACGCTGAAGGAAACTTTGACCCAAAGCCCGTGGAGACGACAAAGTGAGCTGGAATAAACATTTCAGCTAGTGAAAAAAGTTAAAACATTTCCCCTAATGACAATAAAGGGTTGTATTATCTATCTATCTATAAAATATATATATATATATATATATTTATATATATATATAAAAATATATATATATACGTATCTATCTATCTACCTATCTATCTATCTATCTATCTATCTATCTATCTATCTATCTATCTATCTATCTATCTATCTACCTATCTATCTACAGTATATATCTATTATCTATTGGCCTGTTTATCTATCTGTCTGTCTGTCTATCTATCTATCTATCTATCTATCTATCTATCTATCTATCTATCTATCTCTATCTATCTATCTATCTATCTATCTATCTATCTATCTCTATCTATCTATCTATCTATCTCTATCTATCTATCTATCTATCTAAATTTAGGTCCTATCTAAATTTAATCCTCAATTAAGGAATAATTCAGCAACTGCGTATTACGATAATTTTGACTTTTTAATTGTGACGTTCATAGCGTTTTAATTTAAAGCTTTAAACTTATTTTGACAGCTCTTTTTTGTTCTCCCTAGAGCATGTTTTTCAAATTAATTCAAATGAAATGTGTTACAATTTTTTTTTTAATTTATATATTTTTAAAAATACTTAAAAAAGGCTTTTATTATTCAATGCTTGTGAGCATCATTTTACTGCTTCTTCCACAAAATGTACATTTAAATTTTGTAAAGATGACAAATGTTTTTTTTAAATATGAGTTTATAGCCATGTTTAAATATTCTTCTACAATGCAAGAATAATTTTATTCTGAAACTTGTTTTTTTCTTTCTTGCAGCACCATAATTCCAGAGAGACTTGATGCTTTCATTAACAAATTCGCAGAACACACACATGATAAATGGGCTTTTGAGAAGGTCGGTGTTCAGCATTCGTGATTTTACAAAAGCCACGTTTATTAGAAAGCTAAACAATAAACGTTTTTCTCACATTCATCCAGATCCAGAACAACTGGACTTATGGAGAAGTTCTGGACGAGAATGGCAAAACTCATCCAATGCTGCGGCCGTACAAGACTTTCTCAGAGAAGGTCCGTCTTCTTTCATTCTTGACCACTGCTCAAGTTCAAAATCAGATTTCAAGTCGTCTTCTCCTTAGGATAAGGAGATTTATCGCTGGCCCATCAAGGAGTCCATCAAGGCCATGTTGGCTTGGGAATGGACTCTGGAAAAAGCCAGAGATGGAGAACTTATGGAGAAAACTGAGGTGAAGGCCACAAGGAAGATCTCTCAGACAGCTCAGGTAGGATGAGGAGAACAAAAAGACGGAGAACCACCTTCTTAATGTTCTAAATGCCCCTTGTAGGCCACGTATGACCCCAGTCAGGGATATTCTCCTCAGCCGGTGGATCTCACAAGCATGGCGTTATCCAGAGAGCTGCAGGTATTTGTCAAGCGTTCTCCTCAAGCTCTGAATTACAAATGATGGATGGATTTTTCTCTGGTGTGTCTTCGCAGTCCATGGCGGAACAGCTGGCTGAGAATTACCACAACACCTGGGGTCGCAAAAAGAAGATGGAGCTTCAAGCTAAAGGTATGAGAAGGAGCTTCAGCTGATGTGGAAGTGCTGCTAGGTGTCATGTGTGTTTTGGTGCTGGTTCTTTGCAGGTGGTGGCACGCATCCTCTGCTAGTCCCGTACGATACGCTGACGGCGAAAGAGAAGGCCCGGGATCGAGAAAAAGCCCAGGACCTGCTGAAGTTTCTCCAGTTTAATGGATACGCCGTCACTCGGTACCTGGGTTAACCTAGACTAGACTAGACTACACTAGACTAGACTACACTACACTACACTAGACTAGACTAGACTACACTAGACTAGACTAGACTAGACTAGACTAGACTAGACTAGACTACACTAGACTACACTAGACTAGACTACACTAGACTAGACTAGACTAGACTACACTAGACTACACTAGAGTAGACTAGACTAGACTAGACTACACTAGACTAGACTAGACTTAACTAGATTTTACTAGAGTACACTACACTAGACTAGACTACACTAGATTAGAGTACACTACACTAGACTAGACTAGACTAGACTAGACTAGACTAGACTACACTAGACTAGACTAGACTAGACCAGACTACACTAGACTAGACTAGACTAGACTAGACTACACTAGACTACACTAGACTAGACTACACTAGACTAGACTACACTAGACTAGACTAGACTAGACTAGAGTAGACTAGACTAGACTAGACTAGACTACACTAGACTAGACTAGACTTAACTAGATTTTACTAGAGTACACTACACTACACTACACTACACTATACTACACTAGACTACACTAAAATGCTTTTATATTCATTGTAGCACAGCGTTACAATGAAATTGTATATAGAATAAAACTTCATTTTGTAAAGTTTAAACCAAATGTTCAAAGGGGGAAAACATAGTTACAATAAATTAAAACCGATTAATCTTAAAGCTAAAGACAGAAAAGCAAACAGGCTTTGTTATGACACCGATCAGTTTCTTTTTCATTTGAACACGTTGTTGTCTTCTCCAGGGGCCTGAAGGACATGGAGCAGGAGATCTCCTCCATCGAGAAGCGCTTTGCCTACGGATTCCTTCAGAAGCTGCTGAAGTGGATGGAAATTGCCCAGGAATTCATCGCTCACCTTGGTAATCCACCGCCGTGTCATAAACCAGTGTGTTCGAACGTAGATTATTAATCCGTCTGTTTGTCACCACAGAGGCCGTCGTGAGCAGCGGTCGAGTGGAGAAGTCTCCTCATGAACAGGAAATCAAATTCTTTGCCAAGGTCTGGGGCGCTTTTTGAGATTATTTATTATTTTTAATCTACCCAATAGGATTATTTAATTTGTCTAATGGGACTATTTAATCTACCCAATGGGATTTATTAATCTACCCAATGGGATTATTTAATCTACCCAATGGGAGTATTTAATATACCTAATGGGATTATTTAATCTACCAATGGGAGTAATTAATATACCTAATGGGATTATTTATTCTACCCAATGGGATTATTTAATCTACCCAATGGGATTATTTAATCTACCCAATGAGATTTTTTTTTTTTACGTTTATGTCGTCACTCCATAGATTCTACTTCCCCTGGTGAACCAGTACTTCAAAAACCACTGCCTGTATTTCCTGTCCACGCCTGCTAAAGTGCTGGGCAGTGGAGGTCATGCTTCCAACAAGGAGAAGGAGATGATTGCTAGGTAACGTTCAGTCCTAATCGGATTCAATGTAGCTTTAAACGAATCAGGACGTTCAGATTGCCAGTTCGCTCTTCGTTCATCTTGTGTTCTTTCTTTCTCCCTCGTCTTGGAGAATCTCCTCATCCTCTTTCATTCATTTTCTACTTTTAAACAGCTGGAGTTGTTTTAGCGTTACGTTCCCATCCTCTTAATCTCACTCTTGTATTCCTTATGACTGCTTTTACTCTTTCCCAACCCTCCGCTCCTCTTTTCTTTCTATCTGTATGTCTTCTACCTCAGTATCTTCTGTAAGTTGGCCGGTCTGGTGAGACACAGGGTTTCCCTCTTTGGTAAGAATCCTGCATGCTAGAACTATTATTTCCATTTTTTTTTTTTAAACCTTCCTTTAGACTTTTTTTTTTAAGGTTTTCCAACTATCAGTAAAGCGATTGCTGTCGTCTAGATTTGAAGATGTTTTTGTGTTTCTATCGTGTGTGGTTTTCTTTCTTTTTTTCTTTCTTTCTTACTGTCTCTTATTTCTTTCTGTCTTTCGTGGTTTGTTTCATTCTTTTTTATGTGCTCTTTCCTCCTTTCTGTAGTTTTTTCCCCAATTGTTATTTTATTTCCTACCTTTTTGATCGTTCCTTTGTTATTTCTTTCCTTCTTTTTCTATTATTCAGTCTTTCTTTCTTTCTTTTTTATGTGCTCTTTCCTCCTTTCGATTGTTTTTTCTTCAATCTTCATTTTATTCCCTTCCTTTTGTCCTTTCTTTTGTTATCTCTTTCTTTCTTTTTCTTTTTTTTTCAGTCTTTATTTCTTTTGTTTGCTCCTTCTCACTTTCGTTTTTTTTTCTTTTTTTCTATCCGTGTTCTGTTCTTTTTTTGTCTTTCTTTCTTTCGTTGTTTCTTTTCTTTGTTCCTTTCTTTTGTTCCTTTTTCTTCATTTTTTTTGCACTCTCATTTTCTTCCTTTCACTCTATCAATAAAGTGTGCTGTGCTTTGCTTTAGTTAATGTATGATTGATTGAGGAATATCTGATGTGGCTGAAATTATAATCTTAATAAAAAAAAAACCAATATAAATATATGTATATTTTCTTAAAAAATCCACTTGACTTTATTCCAATCCTCAAGCAAATGAACCGTTTTTGCACTAACCTTCTCCAAGCAACATGTTTCAAACAGCTAATCTAATATTGAATTATGTTTGCAGACGGCACAAGTGTCTAAGTTTGTGTTTATGTTTCGTGTTGTCAGGCACTGACGCCTCCGCGGTGGTGAACTGTCTCCACATCCTGTCCCGCTCACTGGACGCCAGGTAGTTCCAGGAAATGACATCACTGCCCCCCTCCTCCAATCACAAGCCTTCATCAGCACTTCCCCTTCAGGACGGTGATGAAGTCAGGCCCAGAGATTGTGAAAGCTGGCCTGCGTTCCTTCTTCGAGAGTGCGGCGGACGACATCGAGAAGATGGTGGAGAACCTCAAGCTCGGGAAGGTCTCCACCAAGAACCAGGTAGGAGGAGTGAAGCGTCTCCTCCGCGCAGAATGGCTGAAGTGGTGGAACCGTGTGTTCAGGTGAAGGGCGTCTCTCAGAACATCAGCTACACCACCACCGCTCTCCTGCCGGTCCTCACCTCGCTCTTCGACCACATCGCCCAGCATCAGTTTGGAGATGATGTCATGTGTGAGTTACTCATTATTAGAAATGTATATCATTTATATATGTTGTAAGTTGTTATAACTGAGAGTTTATAATGTGGTGTTATTATCTATGTAATAATCTATTACATTTTTGCTTGTAGCTAAAAAATTTACATTTTTCTAAAGACCGTTGTAGAAAAAAGAAAACAAATTACACAACAAACTACACAGATAGAGACCATTACATATAACTTCATAGATGGAGATGATGTCATGAGTTACATCATCTTTTCGTGAAACAAATAACGACATGACAAAAGATCATTACAATTATAACATCATATAAATTATTTTCACGTGTTTCTTGTCATAAGTGTCATTTATATATGTTGTAGGTTATTATAACTTGGAATTTATACCGTTATGTTATTATAACTCAATATTTAGCTAAAAAAATCTTTTTCTAAAGACTGATTTATAAAAAGAAAACAAATAACTACACAACAAAAGACCATTACAAATATAACTTTATAGATGGAGATGATGTCATGTGTGAGTTACATTATGTTTCCGTGTGTGTCCCGCCATAAGAAATATGTATATTTATATATGTTGTAAGTTTTTATAACTTAGAGTTTATAACGTTATGTTATTATAACTTAATAGCTATAATCTATTATATTTTAGTTATAGCTAAAAAAATTAACTAATTTTCCAAAGACTGATTTAGTTATATTTGTAACAAAAGATCATTACAAATTTGGAATGCCTTTTTACATAATACATTAAATATTTATGTATTTGTTTTGTTAAAATGTGACCACAATAAATTCAATATTTATTGAATGTAAATATCCACACTAAAAATGTACTTTTTCACATGTTTATAAGATTCAAATGTATAATGTTTTTACCAGAGAAGGTTTTTGATAATAATAATGATAATGTTCATAATAATAATAATAATTATTATTATTATAATAATACTGATAATAACAACAACAATAATTATAAGAATAATGATGATGATAATAATAATAATAATTGTATTATTATTTATTTATTTATTTTACTATATTTAACATAGCTGCTCCCAATAAAAATCCCAATAAAAAGCCTAATGTTGTTTAATTACCAACAAAGCAGTGGGATGGATTCCCAGGGAGTGTGTGTTGTACTATATCACCGTAACACAATATTAACCTCATGCTGTTGTGTGTCAGTGGATGACCTGCAGATTTCCTGCTACCGTATAATGTGCAGCATCTACTCGCTCGGCACCGTCAAGACGCCTCATGCGGAGAAGTAAGAACTCCTCCACTTCTCCATCAACACCTCCTCATATAGCTCACAGATATCTCACACTCTTTCCTGCTTTCTTTCTTTCTTTCTTTTTTATGTGCTCTTTCCTCCTTTCAATAGTTTTTTCTCCAATTGTTATTTTATTTCCTTCCTTTTTGTGCTTTCTTTTGTTATTTCTTTCCTTCTGTTTCTTATACTCGGTCTCTCTTTTTTTTATTTCTTTACTTCTGTTTATTTTATTCAGTCTTTCTTTCTTTCTTTCATTTATTTGTGCTCTTTCCTCCATTTTTTGTTTTTTCTTTCTGCAATTTTTATTTGATTTCCTTCCTTTTTGTCCTTTCTTTTGTTATTTCTTGCCTTCTGTTTCTTTATTCAGTCTTTCTTTCTTTCTTTCTTTCTTTTTTATGTGCTCTTTCCTCCTTTCAATAGTTTTTTTTCCAATTGTTATTTTATTTCCTTCCTTTTTGTCCTGTCTTTTGTTTTTTTCTTCCGTTTCTGTTTCTTTTACTCAGTCTTTCCACCTTTTTTTTTGTTTTTTCTCCAATTGTTATTTTATTTCCTTCCTTTTTGTGCTTTCTTTTGTTATTTCTTTCCCTCTGTTTCTTATACTCGGTCTTTCTTTCTTTCTTTTGTTATTTCTTTACTTCTGTTTCTTTTATTCAGTCTTTCTTTCTTTATTTGTATGTGTTCTTTTTTTCTACAATCTTTAATTTATTTCCTTCCTTTTTGTCCTGTCTTTTGTTATTTCTTTCCATCTGTTTCTTTTACTCAGTCTTTTTTTCTTTCTTTCTTTCTTTCTTTCTTTCTTTATGTGCTCTTTCCACCTTTCTTTAGTTTTTTTTTATTATTTTATTTCCTTCCTTTTTGTCCTGTCTTTTGTTATTTCTTTCCTTCTCTTACTCAGTCTTTCTTTCTTTCTTTTTTTTCTTTTTCTTTGTTTCAGCATTTCTTTTTTTTTTCTTTCTTTCGTTGGCTCCTTCTTACTTCCTTTGTTCTCTCTCTCTCTCTCTCTCACAGCCAAAGACCAGCGCTGGGCGAGTGTCTGGGTCACCTAGCCGCTGCCATGCCCGTGGCCTTCCTGGAGCCCAACCTCAACGAGTTCAACTCCTACTCGGTCTACACCACCAAAACCCCCCGAGAGAGAACCAGTCAGTGCCTCCGCCCGCCCCTGCGCTGCCAGTGTGGTCAAACTAACCCCTCGTGTCCCCGTCCAGTCCTGGGTCTGCCCAGCCAGGTGCAGGAGCTGTGTCTGGACATCCCGGAGCTGGAGGTGCTGATGAAGGAGATCGGGCATCTGGCGGAGTCCGGGGCGCGCTACACGGAGATGCCCCACGTCATCGAGATCACCCTGCCCATGCTGTGCAACTACCTGCCCCGCTGGTGGGAGAGGGGTCCGGAGAACTTCCCCGAGCAGGAGGGCTGTCTGTGCACCGACGTCACCTCGGAGCAGCTCAACCAGCTGCTGGGAAGCATCATGAAGATCGTGGTCAACAACCTGGGCATCGACGAGGCCTCCTGGATGAAGAGACTGGCAGGTTTGCCGATGCCCGAAAAATAGTTCAAGTGTAAATTTCTAAGAAACGTACGAAAATGCTGATTTTTTTTAATGTATTTTTCGCTTACAATCACATTTGGCCTTTTTAATTTTGCGCTTGCAATCTTCACGTTTTCGTTTTTTTTCCAGATTAATTCCAGATTGATTTTCCAAATCTGTTTTTTTTTTTTCAGATTTTTTCATGCGTTTCAAAGTTTTTTCATTTTTAAATTCTGGCATTAGCTTCACGTGGAGGCGGGCCTTACTCTGATTGGCTGGTGGGATTGTGATTGGCAGCTACTTGACCAGGAAGTGGGGGAGGAGTTTAGTGAGCGCTTAGACACATTCAGAATAGGAACACCAGAAGTCCAAACAAAAAAAATAGCAGCAAACGAATAAAACAAAAGCGCAATTGCAAGCGAAAAATAAAAAAACAAACGTCTAGAATTTTTGTCCGTTTCTTAGAAATTTGCGCTTGATATTTTTGGCACTAATCTGATTCCACACAGACTATGGCTGGGCGATTTGACTTAAAATCAAAATCTCGATCAATTGTAACATGATTATCGTTTAATGAACGGTTTTTTTTATTAATGTATTTGTAAACATTTTTTTCGACCTCAGTTGTTCTTAAAAAAATGTTAGAATAAATAACTTGCACATTTGGAAACAAAATAAATAGTTTTCAATATTTTCCCATCAAAAGTATCAAACGAGCAATTGTCTTGTAAATTAAATAGGCAACAATGTTTCCACCCGAACTGAAAACCCGCTACAAATGTGTCCGCTACAGACAGTTTCTCTGCAGAATCGAAACTCGACTTGATTTTCTTCTCTCTCATCCTTCTTGAAGCCTAAATGTGTCCAAACACATGTACAAACACAAAACGTGCTCTTATTGCTCACAAAACAACGTAGCGTGTTGTTTCAAATTAAAGTGATCTCAATAATTGATCGATT
The DNA here is from genome assembly GCA_017309775.1 of Paedocypris sp. Pulau Singkep. Taxonomy (NCBI): domain Eukaryota; kingdom Metazoa; phylum Chordata; class Actinopteri; order Cypriniformes; genus Paedocypris; species Paedocypris sp. Pulau Singkep. The sequence goes on along the minus strand of MU204326.1, from coordinate 1,894,234 downwards.
TTATTGATTATAAGTTCTGAATGACTTTACTTACGCTTTTATTCAAAGCAACTTACAAAAAAAAAAATGACAATTTAACTTTTCAATGTATCACCCAGCCCTAGTAAAAACCCCATTAGGGCGGCCATATTTATTACACGTTGTTGTGCTCCTGCTCAGTGTTTGCTCAGCCCATCGTGAGCCGAGCCAAACCGGAGATGCTCAAGTCGCACTTCATCCCCACCATGGAGAAGCTGAAGAAGCGCTCTGGGAAGGTGGTGGCTGAAGAGGAGCAGCTCCGCATGGAAGGGAAAACCGAGGTGGACTGTGAAGGAGGAACCATTCGGGACGAGTTTGCGGTGCTTTGTAGAGATCTGTACGCTCTCTATCCTCTTCTCATCCGTTATGTGGACAATAACAGGTACCCGATGCCTCCACACGCAAGCTCGAGTGACTTGTGGATCTGGAAAGCGTTGGTGTTGTTTTCGTTTAAGAGCGAGGTGGTTGACCTGTCCCGATCCAGACGCTGAAGATCTTTTCAGGATGGTCGGAGAAGTCTTCATCTTTTGGTCTAAATCACATGTAAGTGGGGTTTTTGGTGGGTCCAACTTTCTGGGTCCAGTGCCTAAGCTGCTGTACTTTATAAAGAAATAAAACACACAACACGACAGATTACAGTTCTTTTCAAAATCAGACACAGACTGAGAAGAAACTCACACCAGTTCCTTCAGATGTCTTGCTCAGTACTGTTCAGTCCTCACCAGCCGTCAGACTTTGTCATGAAAAAGATTTAGCGCAAAGGCTCCTGGGAACCAGTGAGCAGCAAAGCATGATGGGAGGTGTAGTTCTTCTAATCGCTAGAATACAGATTAGAATATCAACAGATTATTAGTTTATTAAGTAATTTTATTACGTTTTTTATTATTAACTTATTAAGTAAAGTAAAACAACATTGAAGTGATATGAGTCGCAATAATAAAGAAAATTAAAGTAAAATGGTATTTTACAGAGAAAATTAACCTAATTTAGCCAGAAAAAAAAATAAAATTGTTCTTTTTTATTGTGTCTGAAAAATCAGGGTGGGGCTTATATTCGCGTAAATACGGTAATATACATGTTTTTAAAATGTGCAAACAGAGTGTATATTTGCTTGAGCGACTTTCTCTCGGATTCCTTCGAAACCATTTGTTGTTGTTGCAGAACTTCAAGCGCGAGGAGCAGAACTTTGTGGTGATGAATGAGATCAACAACATGTCCTTCCTCACGGCCGACAGCAAGAGCAAGATGAGCAAGGTGAGTCGTCCGTCCGGCTTCATAAAAAAAACCGATTGAATATATTGGATAGTAATGGCTCATTTGCCAGCACTCCTTCTGTCCTGATCACCACCCTGTTGTGATGTCACTTCCTGTCCGGTTGTAACGGCGCTGTCTCTCTCTGTGTTCTGTCTCTGTGTGGATCCGGGCCCTGTAGGCGGGGGACGGAGAGGTCAGACCAGGTTTCTGCACGCCAGCTGTGCCGATCGCATGGCGGGCACCCGGAGGACTCTTCATCACACTGGCGCACACACTGGCACACACACACACACACACACAGTCAGTGCCAGTGCGTGTGAGGAATGTTCCCAGTTTGATGAAGGTTCTCGGCCCGAGACTTGAGTCTTTCAGGATGGTGCCACTCTTTTCAGCTGGCGCCTTCTCAGCTGGGAAGAGTTTCATCGGCCTGGCGGTGATTTTTTGGTTGCTGTGACTGATTTCCGCGGCGTTTTTCCTCCGGCATCTTCATCCACTCCCACAGGCTTCTTCTGAGAAACTAGACACCAGCAGACAGGGAACTCCACTCTCGCTCTAGTTCACGTCATTCCATCGCATCGAATCGCGTGAGGCCGCCAGCTCGCGGGAAACTCTAAACGTGTGCTTGGTCTTTTCTTTTCCTAAAAGCAAGATGGCGGATGCCGTTTGCTCAGTGGCGGGCCGTGCCTTTCACACGCTCTGTACTGGTGTTGCCAAACGTTGCTGGTGTTATAAAGATAATTCGATAAGTATTAGAGCTGCGCAATTAATCGGTAAAAGACGGCGATCTCTATTCTACCCCTTCATGATCTTAATCCAGCAAAGAGTTAATTAAAGGAAAGATCTTGCATTACTTCTGTCGTATTTTGAGGCACCGCCCCTTTTTGGCCACCTGTGGTTTTGCGCAGCATCGGTCCTGCACTAGAACAGTGGATGTGAGTAGAGCGGCAGTCGAGATAAAAAAAAACCTACAAATGGATCATTGGTTGATAAGTATTTCAAAAGTGCGTTCAAACAGAGCTAATAAAATATGGTCGTAAAATTCAATAGACATTTAGGGAGAATAAATACTGCTGTTCAACTTTAAGCAGATCCTTAACACAATGTACCAACAGATTAAAAGAAGTTTGAGAAGTAAGCTGGTTAATTTTAAAGACTTTATCTAACAATATAAACATACAAATGTTTTTTATAAATGTGTAGTATTTCTTTATTTCCAGAAGGAATCTGAGCACCAACAGTCTGCAGTGAAAACTCACTCAGATCCTTCTACCACACGACCAGCTTTAAAAAAAAAAAAACGAAATTGAATAAAGTACTCTACTATAATTAGATAATACTATCGTTAAATAATTCTACTTTTAGAGCTCCTACCAAACTCATTGTGTTTTAATGTAATCCTTTTAAAAAGCTTCCAAGTTGAGTATTTTTTGTTCTTCTGGACCATATAAAAAGTAATGCAGTTTTATTTATTTATTTATACATTTAAATTTTCTCGAGATTCCTCATTCAGACACATTTTCATGTTCCATTCCCGTTATGTATTTTTTTCTTAACAAAAAAAGCAAAAAAAAACATTGTAGCAGTATTTCCCCGTGGTTTCGAAAAAGTATCGAGTATCTAGTACGTTTCAAAGTATTGTATCAAAGTTGCTATTTCCTGTAACGTGACAACATAAAATAAAAATCAGACATTTTTGGCAAGATGGTTATAAAAATATGATCATAAAAGTATACAGACATTTAGGGAGAAAAAATGGCCACTTAAATGCAATGCAGTGCCTACTTAAAGACCGTTGTACTCGTGCCTTTCAATCCCATAACAAAATGCCTTTCTGTTGCCATAGAAACTAATGCAGCAACTCGAACCGGCCTGAATACGGTGACAGAGCCATCGCCTGATAACGCGCAATCTGATTGGTCGACGCAAAAGTTTCATTTGCGCTCGGAAGCCTGCAGAATGCAACCTGAAGGCTTCCAGGCTTCCTGCTCTAATCTGCCCGGCAACAACCGATGGCTGCAATGTCATTGGTTAAAAGACCAGAACAGACCTTCTGGATTTATTTAATATAACAAAATATACCCAACATCGGCTTGTGATTCAGATTGTTCATGACGGCCCGTCACTGCATCTACTGTATAACCTACTGTCTTCTCAGCCTGGGTTTCCTTCTCTAGATGATCCATTGTTTGAATTCACCAAATGGCCTGGTAATGTAGAAGAAGACAGTCTGTAGAAGACAAGTGTGTGTCTGTGTGAGGGATGGAGCAGAGTCACAACAATGCTTTACTAACAATGACAGGAGTTCCACCCGGGTCCTGTAGACTGACGCCACACGTCTGATCCTCCTGTAACAAGCTCAAGTGTCTGGGCTCTTACCAAGCATGCTGGTGGTTTTCTCCCCTTCTCAGCACTTCTTCCTGCATTTCCTTCTCCGCATTAACCCTTCTTCTTTCATACACAACTGTAGCCTAACGCTAAAAGTTTAGCTGCGTTGCGATGAAGGTTCACGAATCAGTTGGCGAATCCAGGCGTTTGCCGGGAATCGCTCACGTGTTTGTGAGTTGGTCCGTGATCGCTAAAACATATTCCAGAACTACGTTTTGATCACGTCTCACTCTCACATCATTCTCGTGACTTTTTTCCACATCTCACCCTCATCTTGACTCTCAGGTTCTTCATGTCTCACTCTCGCATTTACCATGTCTCACTCTTCTATCACCATTCCATTCATCACGTCTCACTCTTCTATCACTGTCGCATTCATCACGTCTCACTTTTCTACCACTATCGCATTCATCACGTCTCACTTTTCCATCACTATTCCATTCATCACGTCTCACTCTTCTATCACTATCGCATTCATCACGTCTCACTCTTCTATCACTGTCGCATTCATCACGTCTCACTTTTCCATCACTATTCCATTCATCACGTCTCACTCTTCTATCACTATCGCATTCATCACGTCTCACTCTTCTATCACTGTCGCATTCATCACGTCTCACTCTTCTATCACTATCGCATTCATCACGTCTCACTCTTCTATCACTGTCGCATTCATCACGTCTCACTCTTCTATCACTATCGCATTCATCACGTCTCACTCTTCTATCACTGTCGCATTCATCACGTCTCACTCTTCTATCACTGTCGCATTCATCACGTCTCACTTTTCCATCACTATTCCATTCAACACGTTTCACTCTTCTATCACTGTCGCATTCATCATTTCTCACTCTTCTATCACTATCGCATTCATTACGTCTCACTCTCTATCACTATTCCATTCACCCCATCTCACTCTTGCAATCATCTCGTCTTACTCTTGTCTCACTTTCACGTTTATCACGTCTCACTTCCTAATGAAAATCTGGTTCTTTAAGTCTTACTTTTGCATTAACTTATCTCACTCTTGTGCTCATGTCTCACTTTTGCTTTCTTCGGGCCTCACTTTTTTCCCCATTTTTTATGTCTCACTCTAATCTCACACTGACCTTAATCACAACTCACTTTTGTCCAATTCTTATCTCACTCTCTTATTTGTCACGTCATACGTCTCACTCTTGTCTTATTCTCATCTCACTCTCTTCGTTGTCACGGCATTTGTCTCACTCTTGTCTAAATCTAATTTTCGTGTATTTCTCATCTCACTCGTATTTATCACACCACAGGTCTCACTCTCACATTCATCTCGTCTAACTCTCGTCTCACTCTTATCTCACTCTCCTATTCATCACATCTCACTTGTGTCATTCTCACGTTGATCTCGTCTCACTCTCGTCTCACTCTCGTCTCACTCTCACTTTCTCTCACTGCGTCTCAATCTCGCATTCTTGTAGTCTCACTTTAACTTTCATCACTTCCCTCTCTTGCCTCACTCATTCATCACGTCTCACACGTTGGTCTTTCTTTCTTTCTTGATGAGTTTGAACCTCTTCATGATCGTTCTTTTGGTTCCTCATGGTGGATGTTTTGCAGGGAGGAGGCTCGAACGAAGAGCGAACGAAGAAGAAGCGTCGCGGAGACCGTTATTCCGTGCAGACGTCTCTGATAGTGGCAGCCCTGAAGAAGCTTCTTCCCATCGGCCTCAACATGTGCTCACCCGCCGACCAAGAGCTTATAAACATGGCCAAGATCCGCTACTCCCTGGTGCTTAACCTAGGTGTTTAGCTTAGCCACTTTGCCCTCAAACTGAAGCTCTGTTCCATTGCTTGACACAGAAAGACACGGACGAGGAGGTGAGGGAGTTCCTGCAGAACAACCTTCATCTGCAGGGCAAGGTTGGTGCATCAGAAGAAACAGTCCATCAGAAGAACCTCATCTGCTCAAACGTCTTCACTCACATGGCCTGTGTTCAGGTGGAGGATCCATCCATGCGCTGGCAGATGGCTTTATATAAGGAGACCTCGGGTAAAGCTGAAGACGCCGATGCTCCAGAAAAGGTTGTGAGGAGAGTCCAGGAAGTCTCGGCGGTTCTGTACCACATTGAGCTGGTGAGATGAATGTTTGTATTTTGTTGACGGTTGTGAAAAGAGAAAGCAGTCAGTCCTGTCAAAACAATGGTAAATGTAATTTTTTATCATTTACCGGGCATTTTGGGGTTTTCCTACAAGTCTTGGGAACCTGACTATGTAGAAATGCCGTTTTAATCTTCGTTTTCATCTTCTAAGACCGAGCATCCGTACAAATCAAAGAAAATGGTGTGGCACAAGCTGCTGTCCAAGCAGCGTCGCCGGGCCGTGGTGGCTTGCTTCCGGATGACTCCGCTCTACAACATCCCCAAGTATTACACCTCCTCACACCACTGCACACTGAAGGAAACGTGAAAGTCAGTTCATCACATATTCCTCCTTCCCTCTCCAGACATCGCGGATCCAACATGTTTCTTGATGGTTACAAGCGCAACTGGATTGAAAACGAGGGTTATTCCTTTGAAGACAAGATGATTGATGACTTGTCTGTGAGTCTACTTGTTTCCTCAGACTCTCGTTGTGAGAGAAGAAAAACTCTTTGTGCTCATTTGGTCTGTTGTTCACAGAAAGCACTGGAGCAGGAAGAGGAAGAAGAGGAAGAAACCGAGGCCAAACCCGACCCTCTTCATCAGCTCATCCTTCACTTCAGCCGCACGGCTCTCACGGAGAAATTGTAAGTGTGCTTTTCAACCAATGTCACCAAAAGGGTTAAACTGTTAAGGGGTTAAATCGACCAATCAGCGGAAATCTGTGCACTGATTGGTTGAGTGGTCACTGTGAGACAACCAAAAGACTCAACCTTCCACTAAAAGTAGTTGTCGTTGGTTAGTTAGTAGGACGGTAGATTGGCAGTGGTAGGTAGGTTGGGTTGGTATTAAGGTAAGAAAAATAGGTAAGTAGGAGGGTAGGTAGGTAGATTAGATGGTATGTAGGAATGGGAGGTTGGTTGGTGGGTTGGTTAGTTGGTAACTTGGTAAGTAGGGAGGTTGGTAGTTAGGTAGGTATGTGGGCAGGGTGGTAAGTAGGTATGTAGGGTGTTTGGTTGCTAGGAATGTAGAAAGTTTGGTTGGTTGGTTGGTAGGTAGTTAGGTACGTAAGTAGGTAGGTAAGTAGGCAGGGTGATTGGTATGTAAGTGGGGTGGGTGGTTGGTTGATCAGCTAGATGAAGGAATGTAGGTAGGAAGGTTGGTTGGTTGGTTGGTAGCTAGATGCGTAGGAAGGTAGGTTGGTTGGTTGGTTGATAGCTAGGTAAGTAGGTGAGTAGGAAGGTAGGTAGGCAGGGTGATTGGTATGTAGGTAGGGTGGTTGGTTGGTAGCTAGATGTGTTGAAAGGTAGGTGGGTAGGCAGGCAGGTTGGTTTTGTGGTTGATGGGTTGGTTGGTTGGTTGGTAATTTGGTAAGTAGGAAGATTAGGTAGGTATGTGGGCAGGGTGGTAAATAGGTATGTAGGGTGTTTGGTTGCTAGGAAAGTAGGAAGGTAGGTTGGTTGGTAGCGAGGTAAGTAGAAAGGTAGGAAGGTATGTAGCCAGGGTGATTGGTATGTAGGTAGGGTGGGTGGTTGGTAGCTAGATGAAGGAAGGTAGGTTGGTTGGTAGCTAGGTAAGTTGGAAGGTAGGTAGGCAGGGTGATTGGTTTGTAGGAAGGTTGGTTGGTTGGTAGCTAGATGCATAGGAAGGTAGGTTGGTTGGTTGTGTGGTTGGATGGTTGGTTGGTTGGTTGGTTGGTAGCTAGATGTGTAGGAAGGTAGGTTGGTTGTGTGGTTGGATGGTTGGTTGGTTGATAGATAGGTAGGTAAGTAGGAAGGTATGTAGGCAGGGTGGTTGATATGTAGGTAGAGTGGTTGGTTGGTTGGTTGGTTGGTAGCTAGATGTGTTGAAAGGTAGGAAGGTAGGCAGGTTGGTTTTGTGGTTGGTTGGTTGGTTGGTTGGTAGCTAGGTAAGTAGAAAGTTAGGTAGGTAGGACATTAGATAGGTAAGTAGGAAGGAAGGTGGGGTGGTTAGAGTGGTAGGTAGGTTGGCTGGGTGGTAATAAGTTGGTATTGCAGGCAGGTATTTAACTAATCTAACCGTTCATCCGTCTCCACAGAAAACTGGAAGTGGATCATCTCTACATGTCGTACGCTGACATCATGGCAAAAGTAAGTCGGCGTCCCACAACGAGAAGCGGTCCGGGAGTGGAACGTCTCCCGTCTTCTGTGCAGAGCTGCCACATTGGTGAGGAAGACGAAGGGGGAGAGGAGGGGTGCGAGGAGGCGTCCTTCGAGGTGCGACAGACAGAGATGGTAGGGGGGGGCCAGGGGCTGGGGCCATGGGAGTCAGCGGAGCCCACACCGTCTGTCCTGGACTGATCTGTGCACTCGTTTACTGAACTCTGCAGTCTCATTCACGCTCACCCTACATGCGCATGGCTTGGAGTGCAGAGAGAGGGCTACACACCAAGCTGAAGGAACCCCGGACGCGCGTCACAGATCGGGCCGGTTCCGAGAAAAACCGAACCCGACTGATGTGTGACGCCACCCAAAGCCATTCCACGCTTCTCCTCCAAGCTCGGAGAGCAGGAACGCTCAAGCTTTGCTGGCCTTGGTGTTCTCCTGGACTTCTTGGAGAAGGGCGTTGTCAGTAGTCAGCGTTAAGAGTAGCGGACAGCCATACTTGAGTAAAAGTACTGATACTTACTGTTAAAATGACTCCATTACAAGTAACAAGTCACCAATTTCAAAAAGACTCGAGTCAAAGTAGCAAAGTATCCGATTTTAAAAGAACTTAAGTATTAGGAAGTATTTTTTTTTTTTTATTCGTGCTCAATATAGGCCCAAAAAGAGAAATGTGAAAACAAACTATTGTTTTCCAAGACAGAAACAGAAATTAACCTCAATGTTTGAAAAAATGGTAGAACAAAGTGGATAAAAAGAACAAAAAGTCAGTCTCAATCATTTTAATTTTCAAGTAGGTGTAAAATTAAATTCGGATTAGTAAATTATATGTTATATGTATTATATAAAGTTATATATTAACATTTGTAAAACACATTCTTCCTCTTCTGAGTATTGAAGGTCTAGTTTGAGTAGCTTCTCGAGTGATTAGGACGGTTTCTCTGCATTACAATTATACACAGAGATGCAGTGCACTTAAACTACGTGTAAATTCAGTGAAAATCACATCACAAGCTCACAGCCAAATGTACTTTTTGAGGTATAAAATGATTCAGGCTTGTCGCGCACATTCAAAATGTAACGAGTAACAATAAGTGTCCGTTCAAATGTAGAGGAGTGAAAAGTACAGATACTCAATCACAAATGCAGTGGAGTAGAGAGTAAAAGTTGCTTCTATTTTTTATACTCAGTGCAAGTACCAAGTAGCCAAAAACATACTTAAGTAAAGTAACCAAGTACATTTACTCAAGTACCTTACACCCCTGCTGTTGTGTGAGTGTGTGTGCGTGCGATCCCTCACACACACACACACACACACACACACACACGCTCAACACATTCTCCTAACTGGCCTTCTAATCTATTAGCAGTCCACACTGAGTTTGTAGGCAGACGCTTGTAGTTCCTCATCCCCTCTGCATCTTTTGCTACTCATGACTTGATCCGACTAAACCGCTGACCCAGTCTCTGCTCGTCGCTTTTGGACATCATTGATATTCAGAACATGTCATTCATTGTCATCTTCAGTTCAGTTCAATTCAATTCAATTCAATTCAATTAAAAAAAAAAAAAAAAAACTTTATGCATTTTCATGGGCGAAATTGCTTTTCCGGTAACGTTTGCTCACACAAAAGATAAATATAGAATATAGAAATATCTGCAAGAAATTTTCAGTCCAATACAAATGAGTAAAAAGTGACTAAGATATTGCACATAACAAGTAAAATCTTCAAGTTTACCTTTGTTTATTTAAAGCGGGTTCTACCTGGTTATTCTTTAATATGAATATTGGTGATAATGGACAGTATGGAGCGTTGAGAACACAAACTACAGATCCCACAATGCTTTGCTGCTGCTGCATTGCCTCGTAATAACGATAATGGGACATTTGTAGCGTTTACTTTAAAGCACTTATCATTTTGTCTTGATTTTTGCAGCTTTTAAATTTTAGCTTAAAAGCTATTTATTATTATTATTATTATTATTAAGCTTTTAAAAAATAATAATTCTTGAGCGAATTTCTGGATGCCGATCATGTCTGAAAGTGACTTTTGAAGTGTCTGGCTGTGTGTTTTGATGAAGTCTTCCTCTCTGTACTCACCAAAGACTACAGTAAAGGCCTGCACAGACACACACACACACACACACACACACACACACACAGAGACTTCTGACACGGCCTGGCTCTCAGGGCGGGGCGGGAGTGGGCGGGACTTATTGTCTGATTGTACGTATGAACATCTTTAACCCTTTCTACCTGCAGGGTTACTGTACGTCTCCGAGCAAATCTTTCAGTCAGGCACTTGCTTGGTTTTATTTTTCACTGTGTGATGATTATTCAGCAGCCATGTTTGTTCAGAACCACTCAGAATCTGCAAAGGCCCGGATTGATGGATTGACGAGGACCGGGACTCGAACCTGTGACCTTCTGATTTCAACAAACATTAGGCCACAACTTTCTTTTTTTAACATTTTTTAAAATAATTTTAAATAAGACACACACCGACTTACATGTATTATGTATTTTGCAATTTATTTTATGCTATTTCCTTTTTTTTAGAGTACTATGTAATTTATATATGAAGTAATAAAACAACTATTCATATATTGATAAATGTTAATATATAATACATATGTCTGTATTCAAATATACGTATTAATAAATATTTTTTTCATTTAAGTATTAGCCAAATAATTAAATATTAATCGATAAAATAATGTATAGAAAGTCACTTATATAATGGGCAGATAAAATATTGTTCAATTATTTTTCAACTGCAGTGTTGTTATTTTTTCTTTTTTAAATGTTAATTTTTAAAAAAGGTTTTTACATTTTTTATATTTTTTCTTAAAATCTCAGTGAGAGGACTGAATTGACTTGATAATTGACTCGATTATTATAAATACGTAATAGTGTTGTAACTGATAACATATATATTGTGCACTAGTCAATGGTGTGACATAATATCGTATAATAACATTTTTATATCGTATTCATTGTGCATCAGCTGTAGTTAATTGGTTGAAATGTGCGTCAAACATCTGTAAAACAGCTGTTAAAGTGGAGAAAAGAGTCAGGTTTGTTTGCTGTAGTCTGACGTTTGTGTCGTTCGGCAAACGTGAACAACTCCGATTCCAACGTGACTAATAGCACTTGTGTTTGTGGATGGAAAATCAAAAAGTGTGTGTGTGTGTGTCCAGATTTTATTTAGCCAAGCTTAAAATAATTATCCTTAGTTAAATCACCAATGTGTGGTAGATAGTGTAGGATTAAAGTGAGTCGCGTGTGTGTGTGTGTGTGTGGATGAGGGGGCTGGGGTGATGGGGTCAGGCCGAGGTCACAGAGAAGTGTGTGTGTGTGTGTGTGTGTCAGGATAAGGAGATGGAGAAGCAGAGGCTTCTGTACCAGCAGTCCAGACTCCATGATCGCGGAGCTGCTGAGATGGTGCTGCAGATGATCAGCGCTTGCAAAGGTACCAGGCTCCCACCACTTAGTACTGTAAACATTAAAAAAAAATTTAATTAAATTCAATTACTTATGTCAGCTACTTTTTTATCCTAAAAACTCTCAAAGCACGCATAATATTTATTTTCTAAAAAATGATAAAACATACATCAATTTTATTAAAGTTGAACTCTTATTGAATAGGTGAAACCGGAGCCATGGTGTCTTCTACTCTCAAGCTCGGCATCTCCATCCTCAACGGAGGCAACAGTGACGTCCAGCAGGTCAGACGTCATGGAAGAGCATCGGCGTTGAGCTGACGTCTAACTTCCTTCTGCGCTCTTTGTGCCAGAGGATGCTGGATTACCTGAAGGACAAGAAAGACGTGGGCTTCTTCTTGAGCTTGCAGTCTCTGATGCAAACCTGCAGGTGATTTACCTTCACCTGAATCTATCAGAAATAATCCACCAATCGTCTGAATCCAGCACTGTTCTGTCTCCAGTGTGCTGGACCTGAACGCCTTTGAGAGGCAGAACAAGGCCGAGGGTCTGGGGATGGTCTCGGAGGAGGGCACGAGTAAGTCTCTTTACTCCACACTTGTGTTGTGTTTTTATTTCAATGTTTTTTTTTATTCTTATGGATGTCCAGATCTGATTAGATTCTTTACTGAAATGCGTCAAAGAGAATGTGAATTTAAGTCACGTCCTTATATCTTGCTCTCGGTTCTTGTGCTTGAATGGTATGTATGAGATATGGCATGTGCTCGGGTCACACTGACCCTTTTTCAAAGTTTAAAAATATTTTAAAAATACTTAAGTATTTTTTCACTTTGAAACTTCTCCTGCTTGGCGTATGTGGTGTAAGTATCATATAAAAAAATATATAAGAATAGGAATAATTCAGTTGACATATTTGTAACACCACACTATATATACGTATATATACTGTTTATATATATATATATATATATATATATATATATATGTGTGAAATAAATCATATATATAAATATAACATATAAAAAGTCGTCTTTAGGATTAACACCCTTGAGGATTAACACCCATAGTATTTTTGAACCAAGTCTTAAATTTTCAGCTCTTTATTTCAGATTTAGGTGTATGATAAATTGAGCTAATTAGGTTTATGCCAACAGAAGTAGTTTCACTTTGTATTTTTTCCTACCAGAACATTTACACGACTCACCTCCTCTTTCTCTTTCTTTCTTTCTTTCTTTCTTTCTTTCTTTCTTTCTCTCTCTCTGCCACGTGGTTCCAATCCCATCCTTCTTCCCTGTCTTGACTCCGCTATCCTTCTCTCCTCTTGTTTTTCAGATCTCAAGCTAGAACGTGGTAAATAATCCGGCCTCCTTATTTGAGTCCGATCTCTTCCTTTCTGTCCCTTTCTGTCTTCCTCCTGTCGAGGTCTTTTTTTTGCGTGTAGTCGACCTGCATTTCATTTCGCACTCAAGGGAAATCCACAGACGAGCTTCAGTCATCGCTCTCCACTTTTTTGAGCCGTTTTTTTTCCAGCTAATTTTCCGTTTTTTTACCTAACTGACGTAGGTTTGAATGACTGAAGTTTCCGTGGACTTTCCTCTTGAGCGCTCCTCACAGATCTACTGTACCTCTCAGTGGCTGATTGAGAGGAAAGAAAGAGATCCGTCCTTTCTTTTCTGATCAGTGTGTTATTTTCCTGAGGAGAAGACAGAGAACTGTGGTGGCAACGATCACCAAACATATGAAATGATTTGCAGATTTTAAACCGAAAAGCCCAGAAGATGCCGGCCTCATGAAAAGCATCTGGCTCGAATCCTTTTTTTAAAATAAAAGAGAAATGACAGTACAATTTTAATCTTAAATGCAAGATTTCTTGGCCTAACTTCAGTGCAAACTAAATACTCAAGTCGTTTTGAAATTGGTGACTTGTTACTTGTAATGTCAACAACAAGTAATTCAAAATCTGTAAAAAGAAAAACTTGTAACATTACAGTAACTGATCGTGTTTTAGTCGTCTAGCTTTAACCTACGTAGACTGTTTTATGTTTTTTAGGTCCAACAATTTTCCACTTGTAAAGTCATTCATGATCTTCAAACGGTGTCAGTAATGATCTAAATTAGTTTTTTGAGCAATCAGACATCAGAAATCTGGTTCGTTTTTCAGAATCAGAAACTTTATTGGCCGAGTTGCAAATGGCAACAAGGAAGTGAGTTTGGTCTGACTCTGCCTTTTTTCCATCTCACATCTTAACTCTTTGGAATTTCATGAAATTCCACAAATTCCAGTCCAGGAATTTGTAAAAAAAAAAAAAAAAAAAATTGCTGCTGACACAGCGGTGAATTTTTCGATGTTTTACCATAAGTGTGTGAGTTGTGTTTAGTTCTCGTCTGGACGCGGCCGCGTTAAAGCGCTGAAGATGCTCGTGTTTGGGAGACTGAACCTGTTTGGCGGTGAATTATTTGCTTTCGTTTGTCATGATCTTTCAAGGACCAGTCTCTTCTCTCCGCGCCTCGAGACGTTTGCCACGTGCAGTAGATCTGATCCGCATGACTCTGGTTTGGTTGCAGGTTTCGTTGTGTTGATCTCTCGTGTCCGACATCTTGGTCTACAGACAAAGTTCTGCCCTCTGTTTTTCTTTGTGCTCCTGGATAAAGAGCCGCGGGACGTCTCCACGTGTCTGTCCCATATCTGTGTTTGTTGTTTATCGATGTCCTCGTTTGATTTATCCATGTGTAGCTCTTTCAGTCCATTGGGTTTACTCTGTGTTCCGCTCTAGATCTACAAATGGTGTACGTCTGTGATCCTTGTGGACATGTTTCTGCTTCTTCTCTCCACGTTTGCTGGTCTGCAGTGAACATCTGAACGTTGTTCTCGTCCTTCTAACATGCTAATGGAGGCTGGAGCTGCTGCTCAAAGAACCGCGACTGGACGGAGATCAAACTTAATCATTTTTACATTTTACATTCTTAAATCATTGATACTTCCATACAAGTGTGTCAGAGTATCTTTATCTCTGTCATTTATCTTATTAGCATCCAGCCTTACATCAGTTTGTTTGTCAGTCGATATTAGTCGTGTTGACACGCAAGTAAAAGCTTTATTTGCCCATTTTAAATAATAATTTTCACTCCTGTAAAAACCAACAAATTGTGTATGATTTGTTGTCAAAACACGTCAATACTTTCCAATATGATTAATAAATATAATTACCTTCAATTACCATATTATTCAGACTATAAGGCAAACTTAAAATCCTGCAAAAATAGATCAATTTTTCCAATTTAATATACATTTTAATAATTTACTGTGCATCTTCTAATCCATAAATATAATGTGCATTTAATGTGAAGAAAGATGGATAGTTATTGATAGTGAAGAAAAGATAGTTATTTAGAATAGATGTAGTTTATATATCTATTATATATTCTAGTCTATTACATTTGAATATATGGAATACTGTAGATGTTCATTAATGGAGCGCCTTGAAATAAGGTGCGCCTTATAGTCTGGAAATTACGGTAATTAATTTGTCTCATTATAGTTTAATATATTTAACATACGGTATGTTACTAGCAAAATCCACATCAATAGAAAACAGTATTTGTTAAATTAGTGTAAAATTTTACTTGTAAAAAAATTTACCATGAATATATATAAAATATATGTTAATATTTAAATATATAAATTGTCTGTGCCATAAAATAGCATTACAACCGTGGCTCTGACTTAAACAAAATTATGAATTGACTAAACAAATGCCTTGATATTTTTAAATTAAATTAAAATAAATTTGTGCGCTTCGAGACAGTTAAAACTGTGAAAAGTGCATTACAAATGCGCAGAACTTGATCTTAAATAAATTAAATTAATTAAGTCTTTTCACTGCTGATTTGAAAAGTAAATCAATTATTATGCATATTCAAGAATTTCAATCCCTGTTTATGGTTTTATAGAAAAAGTAAAACAATACCGTATTTTCTGGACTATAAGCCGCACCTGTATAAATGCCGCATCCGCTCTATTAAAAAAAAAAAAAAAAAAAAGATAAACAAGCCACACATGCAAACAAGCCACATCCACTCTAATAAAAAAAAGTTCCCTTTCCAGTTGTTCAGTAACATTTTTAGTAGATTCTGCTTAACAATCTTTCGTTTTTTTACGTTGTGCACTTACTTGCCATTATTACTAGACATCTGTTCCTGTGATTTTTGTACTGAGATGTTTGTCAACATTACTTTAACAAAGAATACTCCGTGAAAAAAAGTGTTTTAAAAGTCTGAATAAGTGTTAAATAAATACGTAATGCAGTATGCGTAATGCAGTATGCATAATGCATTATGAATGCAGATTTTCATAAACCAGGGTTCACTGTATTTACTACAGGAACAGAACGATTTTGAATTGTAAATGTACATGTGTGTAACTAAATAGATCCTTTCCTAACCTGCATTTTAACACCAGCAACTTTGCTGATTAAAACTAATAAAAATCACATCTGCTTAGAGCGCCCCTAGTGGTGGAAAAAAATCTGCAGAATAGCCGCACCTTTGTATAAGCCGCATGGTTCAAAACATATGAAAAAAGTAGCGGCCTATAGTCCGGAAAATACGGTAATTGAAAATCGTTAGTGGAACCTCGGTTTTAAAAGCATGCTTTAGTCTCGTTTCAGGAAGTTTGCAGCCTTCGGCCTAACATTAACAGCCCCTCTTCATCCTCAAGTGTTCTTTCTCTGACTCTCTCACACTCACACGGCCTGCGTCTGTTGTGTTTCTGCCCGGTGTAGAGGAGAAGGTGATGTCGGATGACGAGTTCACGTGCGACCTCTTCCGCTTCCTGCAGCTGCTGTGTGAAGGACACAACAACGGTGAGCAACGACGCCTTCGCCGTCCGCTCTAAACAGGCCTGGTCATGTGACCGTGTCCTCCTCCCTCCAGACTTCCAGAACTATCTCCGCACGCAGACGGGCAGCACCACCACCATCAACATCATCATCTGCACGGTGGATTATCTGCTCAGGCTTCAGGTTCTGCTGCTTCTCTAGCGGGTTTATAGAGTTCAGAAGTTTGGGCTCAGATCTCCAGTTTCTTGGCATTTCTCGCGTGGGACAGCCTTAGTTTCTAAGAACAAGGACAGACTGTCGAGTTTTGCGAAAGTTCTCAATTTCTGGCCATTTTGAGCGTCTGATTGAGCCACTAATGTGATGCTCCAGATTCTCAAGCTGCTGAGAGGAAGGTCAGTTGTACAGCTTCTTTAACCAGCTAAACAGATCAAACAAGGCTTTTACAATCCTCCGTTATCCTTCTGACACAATCAGCAAACACGTTGTAGCATTAAAACAGTTGAGGAAATGTTCCTCGTTACACTTGTGTAGATACTTGTGCACCAAAAACCAGACATTTACAGCTAGAATAGTTATTTACCACATTAGCAATATATCAATGGTATTTCTGATTAGTTTAAAGCAGAGGTGTAATGTACTTGAGTAAATGTACTTCCTCACTTTACTTAAGTAGGTTTTTTATTCAAGTCATCGTGTACATTTTATACATTACATGTATAATTTATTAATCGGAATTTTGTTTTACAATTTTTTTGTTTTGTTCTTTTTATCTACTTTGTTCTACCACTTTTAAAACATTGAGGTGTTAAATTTCGTTTCAACAAAAGACATGAAAGAGTGTTTTTCGCATTTCTTGGTGGTTTTCTTGGCCTAAATTCATTGCAAATAAAATACTCAAGTCGTTTTGAAATTGGCGACTCGTTACTTGTATTGGAGTTTTTTGTACAATAATTATCTGTAATAATAAGGACATTTCAAGTGACCCCAAAACTTCTGAACGGTAGTGTCTATCCGGTCAACATCTCACTGGTCTCATTCTATTTACTCTTTACTCTTTACTCAGGAGTCCATCAGTGACTTCTACTGGTACTACTCAGGCAAGGACATCATCGATGAGCCGGGCAAGAGGAACTTCTCTAAAGCCATGACCGTGGCTAAGCAGGTCTTCAACACCCTGACCGAATACATCCAGGTTGGTCTCCAGGACGTCTGGTGATGATGATGATGATGATGATGATGTTGAAGGACGAGGACCAGAGCTTCTCTTGTGTGTGTCCACTAGGGGCCGTGCACGGGTAACCAGCAGTCCCTGGCCCACAGCAGGTTGTGGGACGCCGTGGTGGGCTTCTTACACGTGTTTGCTCACATGATGATGAAGCTGGCACAGGTAGGAACACACGCCAGCCCAGAGAAGAAGTGCATTTGTGTGGTTCAGGCTTTTGTGTTAACCAGTCGTGTTTTTCGATTTAGGAAGCACTGACGGATCGTGATTTTTAGATTATAGGGCTGGAATAGGACACACCTTTTCAAAAAACTTGAATTTTTCACACAAGGCGCGTGACGCAAAACGAAACTTTTAAGACTTTTTTAACCCCCCTATTGTGTTCGGGTCAAGTTGACGCGTTTTCAAGTTTAAAGAAATTTAAAAAATATATTTGAAAGTATTTTTTCACTTTGAAACTTCTCCTGCTTGTTTTATTTGGTGTAGACATCATATAAAAAATATAATGATTGAGTTCATGTATGTGTAACACCACGTTACATCTTTATTTTACAAAGATACTGTTTGGGTCATATTAACCCGTGTTAAAAGTAAAAAAATAAATTCTTAAATGTATTTTTCCACTTTGAAGCTTCTCCTGCTTGTCTAAGTGTAATCTACATATAAACAAAAACATTTCAGTTGACATATTTGTAACTTCCGCTACATGTTTTTGTTACAAAGATAATGTTCGAGTCGATTTGACCCTTCAGACAAAATAGAAGCTAAAAATAGTCAAAAAGATCAAATACTATTTGTTTCTTTGCAAAAATAAGACATAATAATACACCACTGTCTCTCACACACACACATACACACACACACACACACACACACTTTCTCTCACACACACACACTTTCTCTCACACACACACTGTTTTGAGGAGCTTTTTGGTTTCTGACGTGTCAAATTGACCCGCAAACATTATTGATGTTCCTAGGAAACGAACATAACAGGAGGTTTAAACTAATTTACAATTATCTCAACGTTGTTCCGTTGTAACACAAAACAAGCAAAACAACAAACACGTTTCCGGTTCATTCACACGCCACCAATCCGGTAAATTCTTCACCTTCAGTTTATCTCTACCTAAGAGTAGCAATCTATGGCAAGCCAAATTAACATTTACACCTTAAAATCTACAACTAAAACTTTTTCTAGTCACGTTTTCTGTGTGTTAAAGTGGTGGCAGGAGAGAGTGTAGCCAGACAGCACCGCATGGTGGTGTGTAAGATGACTCTGATGGTCAGGAGGAAGAAGAATAGAGGGAAGACGGAACAGAAGACCAAGTGGTGGAAGTTAAAGGATGAAGGAGCTTGCGAGGTATTCAGGCAGAGATTGAGACAGGCGCTAGGAAATCAGGAAGAGCTGCCTGATG
>MU204326.1:1858527-1870309 GCA_017309775.1 Paedocypris sp. Pulau Singkep | reverse complement strand
TAAAAAAAAACATTTAAATGAAATGGCCTGCGGTCTATCTTTTAAGAGAGTGCAAGAGGGAGAGAGAGCGAGAGAGAGACATAGACAGTGAGAGAGAGAGAGCGACAGCAAGAGTGAGAGAGAGAGAGAGAGAGAGAGAGAGCGACAGCAAGAGTGAGATAGACAGTGAGAGAGAGAGAGAGAGAGAGAGAGAGAGAGAGAGAGACAAAAATGGAGAACAGAGTTGCGTGAAAAGTTGCGTGAAACCAAGGTTAACAATCGAAAACAGACTTTGACCAAAATAAAACGAGCAGAATTTTCCCGTGCGCGCGTTTTACGGGTCTCGCGCTCACTAAAACAGCCGCTCTAAATAAATGGCACATTACATACATGCGCCTCGCGGGTGATCTATTAATTCCGTTTCTTACAACGCTTTCTGTATTCGATTAGCAATGTATCTGTGTCGTAATTAAAAGTTATAACGAAACAAATGTATTTTAATGTGTTAAAGCGTTGACATGTGTGCATAAAGGGTAAATTCATGAAAGTGCCACGGTTTCCACGATATTGCAAAATCCATATTGTGGCGCAACTCAATACCGGTATTCACGTTAATACCGCTATACCGCGCAGCCCTATTAAGCATCATAAAATTCATGGAGTAGAGGGTTCATTCAGATTCAGTAATGGCTTTTGTCTCTCCATAGGTCGTTTCCCAACAACTACTGGGACAAGTTTGTGAAGAGGAAGGTGGGTGATTGGTTTGGAATGGCTTTGAGATGAGACTGAGCCTCATCCATCTGGCAGGTGCTGGACAAATATGGAGACATCTACGGCAGAGAAAGAATCGCCGAGCTGCTGGGAATGGACCTGGCTTCGCTGGACGTCAGCGCCATGACACATGAGAAGAAACCTCAGCCTGATCCGTCCATGTTCACGTGGTACGAGAAGCCAGACGCGACACATCCAGCACACAAGAAGAAAGACCACGAGATCTTAGTATAAACTTCACACTGAGTCCCCCATCTAATAATAATGATCAAAGTCCTGTGTCCTTCTCCTCAGGGTTCCTGCGGGTGCTTGAAGTCCTTGAAAATGCTGGAAAATCGATATCAATGATGTGTTTTCAAGGCCTTAAAAATACTTGAAATTTAAATGCCATGCTCGAAAACGTACAAACACTATTCAAACAAACAAGCATCAGTTTTGTAAGGCAAAGATTTTACGTAAGACAGTAATTAACCAAGTAAATGCCCTAGTAAGCCCCTGTAAATTCAGACCATTTTTTTAATATGATAAAATATCGTAATAACTGTAATAAAAAAACATGGTACATAACAGTTATTGAAAAAACAAAACATTCAAAATGTGTACTGTGGTACTTAAGTTCAATAATAAATATCAGTTTATTATTTGTCGTCTTATAAAAAAAATACACAATTTGGACTCAAATCTCGAACGAATAATTTCAAGTCATTCGTACATTTCATTCATTTACATTTCGTTCATTCGTTTTCTATTGACTGTACATAAACTAATATTTATATATTTATTAATATTGTAATCTTACAACGTTCATTACTGTAACAATCAGTGTAAATTTGTGATTGACGTATCTGCAACAGGATGGAATTCAGTGTGAATGTCATTAATAACACATATTTGGGCTTTTCAGGTTGACTTCTATCGACATCAAATACCAGATCTGGAAGTTTGGAGTGGTCTTCACTGATAATGTGAGTTTCACTTTGAAATTGTCCAGTTAATCAGATACACTGCAAAAAATAATCTTGACAAGCCAAAAAGTCTTTAAATTAAAAAAAATAAATCTGTATTATAATAAATCTTGATAAATAAATCTTGTTTGTAAATTAACTAGTTTAGAATTAAGAGAGAAATAATATTTTGCTTGTTTCAAGTCGTCTTACCAAGTAAAACTTTCTCACCCCATTGGCAGATCATTTTACTTGATTTAGGTTTTATTTTACTCATTTTGTTTTTTATTTTCTTATTTAAAAAAAAAATGAAAGGTGTAAAAAAAAGAAAATAAAACAAGTAAAATTATCTGCGAATGGGGTGAGAATATTTTACTTGAAACAAGACAAATAAACACGGTAGATTTGTTCTCATTGGGTTTAATGTAGAAAAATAGCTAATTTGTTAAATTGAGAAACATCGTGTTCTTAAAATAAGAAACTTTCACTTGACATTTCTTGTTTCAGGAAGTTCTGTGTTAAAACACAATGTCTACTTTGAAAAATGTCTGGATTTAGTGTAAAATATTATCACAATTTGCATTTTTTTTCTAAGCAAGAAAATAAAAGTCCTATTTTCTTTAAAGAAGCAAAGTCATCTCTCACTCTCAATCCCAACACAGTTAATTCATCCTGTAAGAAAAAAAGATTCATTGTCTAATTTCAAGATCTTTTAGCTCGTCAAGAATTCATTTTTTTGCAGTGTGTAGTGGGACAAATTCACGATTATAATAACCGACTGGTCCCATTAATATTTGACTGGCGGCATCCAGACGTTCCTGTATCTGGTGTGGTACACGGTCATGTCATTGCTGGGACACTACAACAACTTCTTCTTCGCGTGCCATCTGCTGGACATCGCCATGGGCGTCAAAACCCTGCGCACCATCTTGTCTTCTGTCACGCACAATGGAAAGCAGGTAGAGCGGTGAGGTGATCTGAGGACCTGGAGATCAGAGGAGCTCACGCGTGTCTGTGCTGATAGCTGCTGATGACCGTGGGGCTTCTGGCGGTGGTGGTCTACCTCTACACCGTCGTGGCCTTCAACTTCTTCCGGAAGTTCTACAATATGAGCGAGGATGAAGACGAGCCTGATATGAAGTGTGACGACATGATGACTGTACGTGTCTGCTGCTCCTGCACGGTGTTCATTTCGTATCTTCTCGAATACCAATTTTGAATGTTTTCGTCATTGGTTAATCGGGACACGGCGCCTTCATATATGTCATCTCTCGGCACGAAAAAAAACAATCAGTTATATGGATTATTTAGAAAAACCTACCTTAGAAAAACTCTCTGTAGCCGCGTGTGAAGAAACAATCACGGGCAGAAACACAACACACCTGAAGCGCCACCTGCTAATCAAACGTCTTTTTGCAACGTGCAACCGTTTGTTACTTATAAACGTGATGAAATTATAATTTATATTATTTTACTATTTAATTTCCTTTTTGTTGAGGTTTTGTTTATGAGAATACATTATTTTGGATTGAATGAAAAGTTCATAAAAATAGGTTCAGGACAAAAGTTTTGCCAAACAAGTAAGATTTTTGTATATATTTGATAAGATAAGAGACTTTTATTGTCATTGTATATTGTACAACGGAATTTGTTTCGGTATCTCCCCGAGTCCAGCAGCAATAAAAATAAAAATCAAATAAAAACCAGCATGCAATACACTCAATACAAAAAGTAAAAATAAACAAATTTAAAAGTATAAAAGTAATGTAAAAGTATAAAAGTACATGTAATGTACAGTATATATGTATATGTTCATAGTCAAATACGTATTCCGATTTTTTAGACATAACTTTAGTAAACATTTAGAATATACAGCAGCTATATTTTCGTTGACTAAATCTAAACTGTAATTTAGTCGACTAAAATGTTGTGGTATTTAGTCGACTAAAATTAGACTAAGACTAAAAAAAATTAAGGCGACTAAGTTGGGACTAAAACTGAACAGACATTTAGTCAAAAGACTAGGACTAAAACTAAATTACTAAATGATCTTTGTCTAAATGAAGAGTGGTGGTGATGTCCTCCTCTTCTTCTCCTCTTCTTCCAGTGTTACCTCTTCCACATGTACGTTGGCGTGCGAGCCGGTGGCGGCATAGGAGACGAGATCGAGGATCCGGCCGGAGACGAGTATGAACTTTACCGTGTGGTCTTCGACATCACGTTCTTCTTCTTCGTGATTGTCATCCTGCTGGCCATCATTCAAGGTGAGAGGTCTAAAGATACTCTAAAAATTACTCCATTACAAGTAGCAAGTCACCAATTTTAAAAGAACTTGAGTATTTTACTTGCACTGAATATAGGCACACAAAAAAAAAGATGTGTGAAGAAAAACTCTTTTCGTGAGGTTTTGTCTTCTAATACAGAAGTGAATAGAGGAATGTAACACCTCAATGTTTTTAAAATGGTAGAAGAAAGTAGATAAAAAGAACAAAAAGTCAGTCTCAGTCACTCAAATGTATGATATAATAAAAACAGTAAAACACTTTCTTTCTCTTCTGAGAATTGAAGGACAAGTTTGAGCAGCTTCTCGAGTGATTACGACTGCGATAAAATTATACAAAGAGATGCAGTGTACTTGGTAAACTACAAATCAATCCAATGAAAGCACGTCACAAACAAAAGATCTAGAAGATTTGTATAGCTTAACTTGACAAAAAAAATCACTTTTTTTTTTACATTTTTTACAAATTTGACGGTGAATTTTTAAAAGCATTTGTTTTTGTCGTCCGCGGTAAACAAAGCCGACACTGCATCTTGTAAAAGGTAATCTGCTTTTTTCGACAAAAGAAATTTCATTCAAATAAGGCCGTGAATAATCGTCCAGTCCTGATGTGCTGGTGTTTGCTTCGTCACTCAATCAGAAATGTAGTGGAGTAGAGAGTAAAAGTTGCTTTTATGTTGGATACTCAGTACAAGTATAAAGTAGCCAAAAACCTACTTGAGTAAGCAAGTCTCTTCAGCTGAGTTGTGTGTTGCGTGTAGGTTTGATCATTGACGCCTTTGGTGAGTTGAGGGACCAGCAGGAGCAGGTGCGCGAGGACATGGAGGTGAGACTTTTACTGCTTATTCAAGTCGCCTTTGCTTCTCTAGGCCAGGAAGCCATGAAATGTCTTCTGACTCCTTTAAAACCTGAAGACGAGCTTTTGGTGGAGCCGTCGGATGTGTGTGAAACAGCCGTTTGGGTCATTTCAACCTGAACTTTTGACAATTAGCTTTAGCATCAAGCTAACACCGTGGCTCTTCTGTAGCACGGTCATGTGCTTTTGAAAATTTGCTTTTAAAATCGTCTTCTAAACACTTAAACGTAACAGACATGTGGATATTTTTTGCCAGTCGTTTTTTTAAATGGTTTTCCTGATGCTTCCTGGGGAAACTTAGCAGATTAGCTTTAGCACTAGGCTAACCGCATCTCTTTCTTCTAGCTTTGTACATTGTGCTGGTTCAAGTGTCTTTAATGGAGGTGTGAATTTTTCTTTGCCAATGGTCTTTTGATTGGTTTTTCAGACTAAGTGTTTCATCTGTGGAATCGGCAGCGATTATTTCGACTCCACGCCGCATGGTTTCGAGACACATACGATGGAAGAGCACAATTTAGCCAACTACATGTGAGTAAATGGCTAATGGTAAATGGAAGGGTGAGATGAAATCACTGGCTGTTTGTCTTCTCGCTGCAGGTTCTTCCTGATGTATTTGATCAATAAGGACGAGACGGAGCACACAGGACAGGTCCGACACGCCATCAGCATTTACAAAATTCAAATTGTGGAATTCAATTTGCTTGAATTAATGTTTCTGTGATAAGAGTTTGCTATTTGTTTGCTTCAACGTGCAGAAAAGTTGTGACGTGAGCACGAATCTGAATTCGGTTTGTGAGGTTGCATCTAAATGCGATATGCTAAAATAAACTAAATTTGGACACAATGCGAATCTATTAGCGATAGCAGCCTGTAAGGTCACATTGACGTGCTGAAATGGACTCAATTTGAACACACAAACCAAATGAATGCAACAACTCAGTTTGCGAGGTCGCATCTACACGCTGAAATGGACACAAGTTGAGAGCAAATGCGGATTTAATGCCACAACTCAGTTTGCAAAGTCGCACGGATGCATTAAAGTGGACTCAATTCCAACGCTAGGGCCATTTTTATGCCATAGCTCAGTGTGCAAGGTCGCATTGAAGTGATCGTTTTTTATTTATTTTTATTATTTAATTTCTCAGTTTGCACAGAATTGAGTCACTCACACTTTGAACACATATGCAAATCGACTTAGCCAAACTCTATAGGCGACTGAACCTTAATCCGTTTTTTTTTTCCGATTTTTTTCCGATTCCGATTTTTTCGATTGCTTCTGCACGTGGAACGTATTTGTGAATGCAACACGACAAAAATGTGGAATGTTTTTCCTAAACTCTGTAATGTCTCCCGTCAGGAGTCCTACGTGTGGAAGATGTACCAGGAGCGTTGCTGGGACTTTTTCCCGGCTGGTGACTGTTTCCGGAAGCAGTATGAGGATCAGCTCAGCTAACTCCACCACCTCCACAAGACAGTCTGGAAAAGCCTGACGTAGGGAACAAGATTCAAATGACCGACAGTGACCTTTTATTCAAATACCATCTTCGTTTAAAGCTCCGTTGAATATCGTTTTGACCACGCAAACTCTCTTACAATGCTCAGAAAACGGTTTTGTTTTTAATTTTTACGGATTATGACAGAAATGAGCAAACATGATCATACTTTATGGCCTTTGTGTAAAAGTAAACACAAAATGCTCCTTGCCGGTTATTCTACAACTTTATTCTATAAAACTCAGTGCCTAATATTGAATGTGAACATTTATCGCGGTAATAATCGATTCACGTCTCGACCATTTTTCAGTTCCGACCAGTTGGAATTCGCAATTTAATTAGCTTTTTTCATTTTGGTCGTGCGATATTTTTGAGCTAACGGCTAATGCTAACATGGCCGAAATGTGCGAGAAAATGCGTGAACTTTTGCGTTTCTACACCACGCGTTGACAAATCATCCATTCGTGAGCCACTTTGACTCGTACAAATTGTGCAAGTCTTATGATTTGTTACGAGCGGTAAAATTGGCCTTTACGCTTTTTTTACTGTTTCGATTTAAGAGATATTTATTGAAGGTGTCTTCTCTTTTCGCGCGTCAGGAGGACGTAGTGCACTACCTGTTCTGCACCGCTGCAGTTTCAACTTAAAGCAGAGTATTTATTTTTGCTGACACTAAGAAAGTAAGATGACGTGATCTGGCATGAGTTTGTTCCACTTCGCGTTGGTTTTTGAGAAGTCGCTCAGTGTTTCGTACAAAACGAATGTGAGCTTTGATTTGATTTGACAGACGTGAAGAACGTGTCTTCTGCTTTTGCGTTGTTTTTTTTTTTCTCTGTTTGACAAAATCTGATTTGTTCTTTTCTGTTCAAATAGAGAATGATCAAAGAATGTAGATTATTGTCTAGTGTCTAATTAAACACAGGAATGTGCGTGTCGGGTCTTGTGTGTTCTGTTCAGGAAGCTTTGAAGAGTGTGTGTGTGTGTGTGTGTGTGTGTGTTCCCGGTTTCCTCCCACAGTTCAAAAACACACGTTCCTGAGGATTTGGATGGGAAATTGTCCATTTATGTGAATGTGTTCTGCTCTGTGATTGGTTGGCCTGCAATCCAGGGCGTGTCCCAGCTTCAGGCACAGAGTTGCTCTGATTGGCTACATTATTGTAAAATGAAAAATGGATGGCTGCCTTGTTAAAATAAGTAGAAAAAAGACTAATATTTATAAGAATATTATAGCAAAGAGCCAACGTTTTCTCCAGACGTTTAATGGTGGGTAGTGTTTTAAAATTACCTGAAGTTATAAATGAATGTTTAGAAATATTTCACATTACAAGTGACTGACTTTTTTTTGTTTTTGTTACATAAGATACAGTATATACTTTTTTTGATTATATAAGAGCTTGACAGTTTTAAGCCCTTGACTGACGGGAGAAATAATGAGTGGACCAGCCGTTTAAAAACCCTCACAAAAGGCGTCTTGTGCAAATCTCGACATGTGGAAGGTCACGCCACCGAAAGGTTAAACACGCATGACATGAATCAGATCCTTCACTAGCGCTTATCAATGACGCGCCTTTGTTTGACTAAATGGATTAACACAAATGTAGCAAAACGGAAAAGCACGTGATGATTCATCACACACACACACACACACCCCTTTTTTTTTTTTTTTTTTTTTTTTATTTGAGCGGTAAAATAAAAAACAAGCTTTTTCCTGGTTCACCAATCTTTCAATTCAAAAAACTTTTTTCATCCACAGGGGGAAATTGCTTTTTCGGTTACAGTTGCTCACACAAAAGAGAAATATAATAATAAAAGAAGCGAAAAAATTAAAATGTACATCTGCCTAAAATTTTCGCTATAATACAAATAAGTTAAAAGTGACTAGCAATAAATGGTAGTTTGTGACAAATAACAATGTGACTAACGATCTGCCGATTTTTTTGATACAGTCAAACAACTATTCATTTACCACTAATGCGATTCATAAAAATTGACATAATTTGCGATGCAATAATTAATTAAAGTAATTGAAAAGTCAATGTGTGTTTCTCACATCATATATTCAGTCCCACTTTTTCAACCGCATTATAGGTTGAAATAACTCAACGTCACGTGTTCATCAGAACAAAGAGTGCCAGTCTTTACACAATGACACACATTTAGAGAATTTGAAGAGACATTCTGTACTTTGCCGCTTCCACGTTTGCCGTAAACTGACGTCACTGTTATCTTCCCTCAATTTCTCGAGACCTCGAGTCAGCTGATTTGGTCAGTGGGCGTGGCATTTAAAGGGCCGGGGGAGCCGCGCCTCCGTCACGAACAATGGGCCAATCAGTGTTCAGGAGCGGCCGCGGCTCTTCACACGGACTCTCGGCGGAGTCGGACGCCGCCACACGGGCGTGTAGTTCGCCTGAGACCCGCGACCGGTTAGACGGGAACTCGATGAGAGCGAAGCCGCGGGACACTCGAGCGCGCTGGCCTGCTGCTGTGGAAGAAGAAGCCGAGGCGGAAAGTTTTCCCGGAAATCATGCGGAGAAGTTGCTGAGGCTTCCGGCGCGGGACGAGTCTGAGGGGAGCCATGAGCCGCGAGTTCTGACCCGCTTGAAAAGTCTCCACACGCCCGGAGAAGGAGGTGAGATGTTGGACCCGGCCTCGAACACTTTGCCGCGGGTCATTCCCAAACTAATCGTCACCCACGAGGACCTGGGCATCGACGAGCTGAGCCTCAGCACCGGCGGCTTCTCGCTGGACGCGCCTCCCGACGAGGATGCGCCGTGCTCGGACAGCGGCTGCGGAGGCTCCCCGGCGCCTTCTCTCCTCCACAGGAAGTTGTCCAGCTCTTCTTCGGCCGGATTATCATCCGCTTCGTCGTTTGAAGAGTCCGAGGACGAGTTCACGGGCAGTGATGTTGAACCCAGCAGTCTGTTCGGAAGTCCCGAGGAGCTGACGCCGGTAAGTGTCTCGAACTCAAGGCCCGCGGGCCACATTCGGCCCCCTGTGCAGTTCTACCCGGCCCGCCTGGGAATCGTCCCAAGTTGAGATTGAGTTTGAAAATTTGAGATTTGAAATTGCTCGTCTTGTTTTGAATCAATGTGAGACTGTTATTGTCCTTTACTTTTTCTGCTTTAATCATTTTTGGAATATGAATCATGTCTCTCTGCTCTCCCAGACCGCATTTCAATTGTAGACAGTTTTTTTAGTATTTGTATTGTCTCGGTGAACATACTTTACTGAAAACATATTTGAAGTTGCGATCGCAGTATGTAACACACACACACACACACACACACACACACTATTGCTGAAGTTTGGCGTGATGAAGTGGTCTAGTTTCATTCTTAATGTCTGAGTTTTGCACTTTGGTTGCGTGCGTCCTCAGGAATGTGAGGAGGCCTGAGGTCTGAATCAGCCAGACAACATCACACACACACACACACGCCTAATTTATGGCTCTACACACACGCGGCAGTGTTTGCACTACAGATCTACACCTTATTCCGTCTGATGAAGACCTTCCAGTCTGGAGGAGCTGCAGACGTGTGTTGGCCTTTGGAACAGTTGAAGGGTGAAAAGCGTCTTTGGAAAGTTAGAAACGCCCTGTTTTGTCGAGAGGAAACAGAAACGTGAGTAAGATCGACCAGACGGTGTATTATTGTGGAAACCGTGGAGATCCGACACTCTGAAGGTCACGATACGTTTCACGAATCAAACACAGACGGGCGAGAAATTCCACTCGGCCTTTTCCATATGGGGAATTTCTCAGATTAGGATTTGTTTGTGCTCGCATCATCTCAGTAAACACACCGAGACGGGTAATCCATCCCAAACTGGGAGGATTGAGGAGCTGGAGAGACTCTGAGCCTGAAACTGGCTGAGATTTGACAAGATCAAATTCCAATTGCATTTGTCACATCCACAATTATTTTGCAACAACGTGAAGTGAAATGTATTTTGCAATCGTCCAGCTTTTTAACATGGTGGGGGGGGTTATAAAAAATAAAACGCAAAAGCAATAAAATACAAGAATACAAAAGCATTAAAATACAATAAAAATAGAGAGATAAAATATGAATTAAATAGAAGTGAGAAAAAATACGGGGAGAGAAATACGGCATAAGTGTACAGATAAAATATGAATAAAAAATAGATGGAAAGCATTTGTGCGCAATCTGACCCGCAGACGGAAGAATCCAATCTAACGCCTTAAATTACGAAATCGGGAATTTTCACAAGCGATTTCCACTGGTGGTTTAGTTAATCAGTGGTGGGATTGAGTGGGACTGGCTGGTTTTACTGCGTTTTACTGTGTTTTACTGTGTTTTACTGTGTTTTACAGTGTTTTACAGTGTTTTACTGTTCTTTACTGTGTTTTACTGTGTTTTACAGTGCGCTTTACACTGTACAGTAAAGCATTCACAACATTCCATTGGGTCTCTTATGTTTAAAGTTCATTAGAACGTCACGGACAGTTGACAACTAATGCAATTTTGTTAGAAGAATAATCTACTGATTAAAAAAAGAAGAATAATCTGAGGATTTAAAAAAAAAAAACAAAAGCGCGTTGGCACGATTGTGTGATGCGCCAACATGGCACCTACACACTTCATGGAAATGTAATTTGTTGATGGTTCCTTTGTCGCCAAGTGACCACGTTTCTCACTTCTGCCGTTCGCAAAAATATCCTTTTCTTTTTTTAGTCCAAGTTCATGAGGTCATTTTCACACTTAGTTTTTTTTTCAAACCAACTGTTGACGGCGTGAATCAGACCACATGACTGACTGTAAACGTCATCTTTTACACTTAATAATATCAGTATTTGTAGGGCGCTTTTCACAGTTTAAACTGTCTCAAAGCGCACGTGTAAATATGTGAGGGAAGTTTCTATTTAGTAAATGAAGCTTCTATTTACAGAACAGAAATCACACGGCCTTCTCTCTTCACTTTTGAGCAGTGTTGAGTTTGACAAAAATTTTAAAATTTAGTTTTGGTCATAGTCTTCTGACTAAAACTCAGTTAAGTTTTAGTCCCAATTTAGTCTTTTTTTTTTTTTCTAATTTTAATCGACTAAATACCACAACATATTAGTCGACTAAATTACAGTATAGATTTAGTCAACGAAAATATAGGTGCTATATATTCTAAATGTCGAAGAAATCTGTATACATAGTTATTATGAACATATAAAATGTATACAAAGATCTTACTTATTTGGAAAAACATTTATTTTTTGTTGAATTTTTATTAACTTTTCTTTCAATTCAAATTAACACATTCTTATAAAGGAAACCTCAACAAAGAGGAAAATAAATACAGTAAAATAAATGTAATTATAATTTCATCACGTTAATAAGTGACAAATGCTTGGACGGTGAATAAAGAGGTTTGATCAGCAGGTGGCGCTTCAGGTGTGTTGTGTTTCTGCTGGTGATTGTTGCTTCACACGCGGCTACAGATCTTTTTT
>MU204326.1:1834892-1856394 GCA_017309775.1 Paedocypris sp. Pulau Singkep | reverse complement strand
AGAGAGAGAGAGAGAGAGAGAGAGAGCTGAAACAGAGAGAGACAGAGAGAGAGAGATAGAGCAGAAACTGAGAGAGAGTGAGAGAGAGAAAGCATAAACAGAGAGAGCAAAAGAGAGAGAGAAAGCATTTACAGAGAAACTGAGAGAGAGAGCAGAAACAGAGAGAGAGAGAGAGCAAAAGAAAGAGCGAGAGAGAGAGAGAGAGAGATGTTGTGTCATGTGTAAGTTAATGAACGTTCCATAAGCTTGGTGTGTGGTGGCTCTGTCTTCTTCCCGGATGTGTGTGTGGTTTCAGGTGTGTGTGTGTGTGTGTGCGTGTGTGTGTGTGTGTGTGTGTGTGTGAGTTACTCCTACTTGTTTTTACTCACCAGTTATTCGCCGCGCGTCACAGCAAACAGTCGCTGGCATATAAACAGCGATGCTCCTGCGGACGTTGACGCTTTGTGTATTAAACCGCGTGCGTGTGTGTGTGTGTGGATGAGTGGAGGAGATAAGAGCGAGCCACAGATAAAGCTGCTGTGTTTGTTCAGGGTGGCTGTGACCTTTGACCCGGGGTGGATCTCCGTTTGACACTATCGTCATGGCAGCGGTGAACAAAAGAAGCGCTTGTGCTCCACGTGTAACTGAGAGCTGGAGTGAAGCCTGCACCACCGCTTCATCAACCCTTGTAGAAATAATACACACCTTTAATAATACCCAGGCCATTCTGTTCCAGCAAATACCACTGAAACTGTGTGTGAACAGAAACAGAGAGAGAAAGATACAGAATGAGAGTGAGAGAGAGCGCAGAAACACAGAGAGAGAGAGAGAGAAACTGAGTGAGCAGAAACAGAGAGCTAGAGAAACATAGAGAGAGAGAGACTGAGAGAGAGAGAAAGAGAAACTGAGTAAGCAGAAACGGAGAGATAGACTGAGAGAGAGAGAGAGCAGAAACTGAGAGAGAGAGAGAGAGAGAAACTGAGTGAGCAGAAACAGAGAGCTAGAGAAACATAGAGAGAGAGAGACTGAGAGAGAGAGAAAGAGAAACTGAGTAAGCAGAAACGGAGAGATAGACTGAGAGAGAGAGAGCAGAAACTGAGAGAGAGAGAGAGAGAGAGCAGAAGCTGAAAGAGAGATAGACACACAGAGAGAGAGAGAGAGAGCAGAAACTGAGAGAGATACGACTGAAAAAGATCAATTAAAGGTTTTTTTTTCTCACTATTTGTTGTAAAGTGGCTTGAAATCTTGACATCTGTGTGTGATAAGCTGAGATCTAGTGTGTGTGTGTGTGTGTGTGTGTGTGTGTGTGTGTGTGACTGATAAGAAGCTGCTCAAAACAAAAGTGAAAGTCACAACTAGGTATTTCAGAATCACAATAAATGTAAGATAAAAAAACCAAGCGATGATAAGTGGAACAGAAGCACATCCAGAAGCACTGATGTTCTACCTCACATGGCCTGAGGGAAAAGCTGTCAGGCGTGACCAGGAAGCCGCTTGTTTTGAGAAACGCTGGTATTGTTTCCGTGTTCCTGCCCAATCAGATGAAGGAACCTGGAGGCGATTAACGTCCTGCTGGTGGACCACAAGACGTCAGCATCTCCTGGGAGACTTCAGATCATTCCAAAATATTTAGTAAAGCTGTGGAATCAGATTAGTGTATTTCTAAGAAATGAACAAAAAGGCAGCACATTTACGTATGTTTTTTTTTTTTTTTTCGCTTTCAATCTTCACGTTTTTGATTGAGACTTTTTTTTTTTCGCTTCAGATTTTTGTAATTATTTTTTATTATTTATTTATTATTTTAAATTCCTTTTTTTGTTTTGACTTCTGGCACTAGTTTCACGTGGGGGCGGTCCTTACTCTGATTGGCTGGTGAGAATGTGATTGTAGAATGTGAGACTGCGCACGTAAACAGATTTAAATTCTCTTTTAAATTCTTAAATTCTCTGTGCACGTAAACAGATTAGCACGGAAATATAGGAGTTTTAAAACAAACGAAACATTTGACCATTATTTTCATTAATAACAATAATAATAATAATAATAACAATAATAATACATTCTATTTGTAATGCGCCTAGTTTCATAATACAGTATTTTTATGTGAAGAAACAAAAATGTCTATTTAATTTTGAAGTAGCTGCCACCACAATAATTCAGCAATATTGTGCAAAAATAACACTTAAATCACAGTTTATTGTATATTAATATTAAAACGGTGAATGACACAGTATAGGCTCGCTGAACTCCTCCCACACTTCCTGGTCAAGCAGCTGTCAATCACATTCTCACCAGCCAATCAGAGTAAGGATGGCCCCCATGTAAAGCTAGTGCCAGAAGTCCAGTTGAACAAAAAAATGAAAAACTAACGAAAAAAAAAATCCAAAAGCAGAAAAAAAAAAAGTTTCAAACGAAAATGTAAAGATCGCAAGCAAAAAAAGTAAAAAAAAAAAAAAAAAAAACGTAAACGTGAAGCGTTTTGGTTCATTCTCAGAAATCTAAGTTTGATATTTTTGGCCCTAATCTGTTTCCATATGAAGCTTATATTGTGATTATTCTTATATTGATGAAGCTTATATTGTGATTATTCTTATATTGATGAAGCTTATATTGTGATTATTCTTATATTGATGAAGCTTATATTGTGATTATTCTTACATTGATTAAGCTTATATTGTGATATGTTGTTCTTTCTAGAAACCCATCAGCTCCCAGATTGCAATTGCAGTTTGTTGCAGAATTCACCCCACAGCTCTTTTATTTTCTAGACTGTTGGACATGTACAAATTCGATGTTCTTGAACGTTTCAGTTTGGTGGAAAA
Source organism: Paedocypris sp. Pulau Singkep (assembly GCA_017309775.1). Lineage (NCBI taxonomy): Eukaryota > Metazoa > Chordata > Actinopteri > Cypriniformes > Paedocypris > Paedocypris sp. Pulau Singkep. The sequence goes on along the minus strand of MU204326.1, from coordinate 1,853,593 downwards.
ACGTAACCATCAATAGCAACTTTACGATAAATATAGCAGTCGTAGAACTGACCCTTTGCTCCGTAGCGTCTTTGCGTTGGTCTCGGACTAAGAAAAGCGCTATACAAATGAACTTGAACTTGAACTTGAACTTTGTGTTTTCAGGCCAAACCGTGGAAGAAGTTGAAGAGCATGGTGCGCTGCTCATCGTTCCTGGTCTCCTTCAAGAGCCCGTACCCGTGGGTTCAGCTGGCCGGACACTCAGGTGGAGCAGACACACTCCAGACACTCCCAGAAGCTCAGGAGCTGATGTTCCTCTGGTGTTCCTCTGCAGGCAGTTTCCAGGCGGGCGAGTACGGGAAGCTGCTGAAGAGACACTGTGAGGTCGAGCAGCAGTGTCTCCAGAAGCTGATGACGGACACGCTCAGGCCCTTCGTCCCGGGATACTACGGTGTGGTGCAACGCAGCGGTCAGGACTACAACGTGATGGACGACCTGCTGGTGGATTTCAACTCGCCCGCCATCATGGATTGCAAGATGGGGAGCAGGTGAGATGATGATTGGCATGAGGTGGGTGTGGCCTAGTGGTGGAGCTGGACTTGTGACGTAAAGGTTCGAATCTTGAAACGAAATGGTTCCAAATTATGGAAATGATGAAGTTTTAAATGACAAAACAAAACGCTGTTTCGCCCAGTGTCGAATATTTTGAATAGCACATTTTTTTAACTCTAAGGTACACGTTTAAAATTCGCTCTTCACAAAATTCACTCCACGGTGAAATGGTAGTTTGCATATAATAATAATAATAATAATAATAATAATAATATGAGTATTTGTAGGGCTTTTTTTCACAGTTTTAACTGTCTCAGTCTCAGTTATTTGATTATTTTAATAAAAAATTTAAATGTTAAAATTAGCGGCTTATTTAGAAAACTCTCTGTGATTAGCGATGATAATTCCGCATAGTGACTGAGGAGCAGTTGGTCTGGAAGTAAGAAAAGCGATGTAAAAATAAACTTGAACGTGTGAAATTCAGCTGCTTTCATAGCTTTTTTATTTATCGTTATCAGTTTTCTGGATAATTTTTTTTGCTGGAGTCTTTGACTTTAACTATATTAGTTAATTTAGATATCTAACTTTATAATGTGGTAACCGGGGTCTACTGTGTATCAAATTGAATGTTTCAGAAGAAAAATAAAGGCGGAGCCTAGGTTTAGACCAATGGGCTTTGTTGGAAAAATTCAGTCATGATTGATGTCGAGATTCATTTAGAAAGTGAATTACAGTTTGTGTGAATTAATAATCAATTCCTATTGGTTGTTCGGTGTGCCATCATTCTTGTAGACCAATGATGTGCAACGTTTCATAACGTAGGACCAAATTTGACGTTACTGTGAATTTCACAAACGTGGAAAAATTGGATGTGGATCTTAGTGATGAGTTTGGTGGTGAAAAGTGACAAATGAAGATGAAGTAATGCGAGAATGTGACATCAGGAGTTTGTACTCAAGCGTAGTGGCCATTCTTTCTTTGCCGAGTTTGAAAACGTCGCTGTAAACTCGAGTACAGACGTGTTTCTCAAAATGTGTCCTCCTCAGACGCCTGAAGGTCGTCTCCAAGTTTTGTTTTTTTTTTATTTTTTTTTTCAAATTTGCCGTGTCCCCTTCATCTAGTTGTACAAACATTTGCAGTCAAATAAAAACTGTGGGTTGGGAAGTTCTATCTTCTAGAAAGTTTCTCCTCCCACAGGACCTACCTGGAAGAAGAGCTGGTGAAGGCCCGTGTGCATCCTCGCCTCAGGAAGGACATGTACGAGAAGATGGTGGCGGTGGACCCACAAGCCCCCAGCGCGGAGGAGCGGGCCCAGGGGGCGGTGCTTAAGCCGCGCTACATGCAGTGGCGGGAGACGCTCAGCTCCACCTCCACACTGGGCTTCCGCATAGAGGGCGTGAAGGTAGAGGAGGCCCCGCCCACCCGCTGCTGACCAGCCACTCACGCGTGGTCTTCTCCTGCCGCAGAGAGCCGACGGAACCTGCAGCACCAGCTTCAAGAAGACCCGGTGTCAGGAGCAGGTGCTCAAGGCCCTGCTGGAGTTTCTGGACGGCAGCGCACCGCTAGTGGTGAGTGTGTGTGTGTGTGTGTGTGTGTGTGTGTGAGGTCATTAGTCTGGACTCTGAGCAGTTCTTCTGGCCTGAAGTAGTGACATCAGACATCAACACACACACACACACACACACACTTTCAAGGCACTTTCACACACAAAAACACACATTCAAGGAACTCTCTCTCACACACAACACACTCTCTAACACACATTCAAGACACTCTCCCTCACACACACACAAGGCACTTTCACACACACACACACACACACACACACACACACACACACACACACACACACTCTCTAACACATTCAAGACACCGTCTCTCACACGCAAACACACACACTCAAGGCACTTTCACACACACAAAACACTCTCCCTATCACACAAAACACACTCAAGGCACTTTCACACACAAAAACACACTCTAACACACAAAAACAGACTTAACACACACTCAAGGCATTCTCTCTCTCAGACACACAAAACCACTCTCTTACGCACATTCAAGACACTGTCTCACACACACACACACACACACACACGCACACACACTCTAACACAGAAAACACACAAAAACACACTCTCTAACACACAAAAATGCACTCAAGGCACTCTCTCTCAGACACACACTCTCTAACACACAACACACTCTCCATCACACAAAAAACACTCAAGACACTTTCACACACAAAAACACACTTAACACACACTCGAGGCACTCTCTCTCACACACTTTCTCTCTAACACACAAAACTTCTTCTGGCCTGAAGTAGTGACATCAGACATCAACACACACACACACAACACACACACACACACACACACACACACACACACACACACACACACACACTCTTACACACACTTAAGGCACTCTCTCACACACACACACAAACACACAAACACTTTCTCTCTAACACACAAAAACACATTTAGGGAACTTTCACACACACAAAAAACACAACACGGGTCTCACACAACACACACTCAAGACAGTCTCACACACAAAAACACACTCAAGGCACTTTCACACAGAAGACACACACTATTTCACACAAAAACACACTTAACACACATTCCAGGGCCTCTCTCTCACACACTCATGGCATTCTCTCATACACACAACACACACTCTTAACACACAAAAACTCTCTCTCTCACACACACACAATGGACTTTCACACAGAAGACACACACACTTCCACACAAAAACACACATTCCAGACCCTCACTCACACACACACACACACACACACACACACACACACACACACACACACACACACACACACACACACACACACTCACACTCTTAACACACAAAAACACACTCTCTATAACACACACAATGCACTTTCACACAAAAACACACTTAACACACATTCCAGGCCCTCTCTCTCTCTCTCTCACACACACACACACACACACACTCAAGAAAGAGCCACTTTTACACACAATCACACAATTTTACACACAAAGTCACACAAACTCGTGGTACGCGGGTCGAGGTCATATTTGACTGTGTGTGTGTGTGTGTGTGTGTGTAGAGGAGTTACCTGCTGAGACTGGAGGAGCTGCGCAGTGTTCTGGAATCATCTCCGTTCTTCAGAAGCCACGAGGTGAACTTCCTGTCCCAGCTCGTGTGTGCGTGTGTGTGTGTGGAGCCTGGTTCCTGACGTGTGTGTGCGCGTGTGTGTGTGTGTTCTCCACAGGTGATCGGCAGCTCGCTGCTCTTCGTGCACGACCGCTCTGGTCAGGCTCGGGTCTGGATGATTGACTTTGGTAAGAGCGTCCCGCTGCCCCCCTCACACACCCTGGACCACCGCACGCCCTGGGCCGAGGGCAACCGGGAGGACGGGTACCTGTGGGGCCTGGACAACCTCATCCAGCTGCTGCGCCAGATGCTGCAGGAGCTCTGAAGGTCACGTGATCACCGCTTGTGATGACACTAGCGGCGCAGGGCGGGAAAAGGGCGGGACTTCCTGGGATTTTCGGGTCGTGTAAATATTCGTATTTAATTGCGTGAGATGATGTTGTTGTTTTTTTACGATCTTGAGTTTGATTTACAGCAGATCTTTGGAACGTTTGGAGGTTTTCTTCTCTTCCATCACTCGTCTGTAGCGACGCCATTAACCAGTGATAATTCTCTTTTCTACTTCCAGACTAATATTCCCAGGTTTATCGTAAACTTACCGTCCGAATGCGGTAACGACGGCCGAGATGTACATTTTTTTTTTAGTTGTGGAATCCGTTGCTGGAACGCCGAGTCGGTCGTCTCCCGCTCTTCCGGAGTTTTCCTTGTTTACATGGCTGAAGTGTTAAGTCACTCAGGTGCTCGGTTACTGTATTACCAACCGCTTTAATAAACGGGATTTTACCAGATTCCCGCCTGTTCTACACACACACGTCCTACTGGAGCCGTGACGTCTCTTCCTGTTGCACAACACGTGTTCCAGAACATGCAAAACAAACATGTTCTCTGTTTTTACTGAATATATGATCTTAATTGTGGTTGAGTGAAACGCAGTTGGCAAACATTCTCTGCTTGAGCCGACACGCTGGATTGCGCAATGACTAGTTTGATGTCAGAACTGACTGGAAAATTAGTTACAATTACAAATACAGTATAAATAACATTTTCTAATAACGTTTCCAAATCCAGTGACTTTTAATCAGAGGTGTGAGGAGTACCAGACAGCCCTACTTGAGTAAATGTACAGATACTTGTTGTAAAAATTACTCCATTGCAAGTAACAAGTCACCAAATTCAAAAAGACTTGAGTCAACGTAACAAAGTATCACATTTGAAAAGAACTTGAGTACTTTACTCTGTACTGAATTTAGGTACGAAAAACTACCAAGAAATGTGAAAACAGACTCTATTTGTGAGGTTTTGTTTTCTAATACAGAAACTAAATTTAACACCTCAATGTTTTAAAAATGGTAGAACACAGTAGATAAAAAGAACAAAAAGTCAGTCTCAGTCAAACTGAAGTGTGCAAAGACCGAAAACTAGCAAAATACAATTCTCATTAGGAAATAATATATGATGTAATAAAATTTGTAAAGCACATTCATGCCTCTAATTCATGTTCATGTAATTTAGCTAATAAACAGCATCCAGTACCTTCAGCATCCTGCAGATGGCGATATCACCTCGTCCGGCCAAGAAATTTACCGCGGTATAAATCAATGTGACTTGTCGCGCACAATCACAATGTAGAGGGAGAGTGTAAAAGTTGCTTTATTTTTGATACTCGGTAAAAGTACAAAGTAGCAAAATAAATAAACAAAGTCCTTTTACTCAAGTACTTCACACCTCTGCTTTTAATGAACGTTCTACGTGCTGTTCTTTTGCGCTCACTGGCACCCCTGGTGGAGGGGAAGTGAAGTGCGCGTGTCAGAAAGGTGTGTGTGAAGCAGAACTATCTGACCGGCTAGCCCCTCCTCCACTCCCCCAGCAGGAAGAACATAGCGCGTCCCGTCTCCAGCTCTCCGAGGGTCCATCTCCTTCAGCTGCAGGTTGCTCCGCATCAGCGACTCCAGCCTCCAGAGCTGATAGCGCAGACTCTTCCCCTGTTTGGCCAGCACAAACACTTCCTGGACTCCCTCGGGCAGGGCGGAGTCACGGGCCTGGATTGGAGGAAGACGCAGCCATGGCAGGGTGGGGTCAGAGGTGAAAGGTCGGCCGTCCACGTGACCCTGCTTGACCCCCAGTAAGACACCTACACAAGGCAGGACGTCAGTGTCGGAAAATATACACGGCTGGAGAAATAATCCGGACCGAGTTTGCGGATTTGTGTTTGTGATTGTTTACGAGCATTTTTTTTATAGTCTATAACTTTCTATAACCTTATTTAACTGTGTTTTCTAAGCTGTATATACTTTTCTTTTGATGATGCTGCTTGTTTTTCTTAGTGCTTCTGTGACGAGGACATTTCCCCACTGTGGGACGAATAAACACTTTCTTAACTTACTTTTTTTATCCTATAAAATGCACACTGACGAGAAATAATGGTCAAGAAATGGACAAAACTCGAATGAAAAATGAATTGAAGTCACCAATCAGTGTCAGTGGGAGGGGCCTAAAGTAAGGGGTGGGGCGTGACTGAATGGGCCACTCAAAATTGTGGCATTTTTGTATCTGGCAACACATTTTTGCATTTGTAGAGTTAGAAATGTGTTGTTTCTAACTAGACCAATAGAAAAAAAAAATTATTTTTACCGTTTGTAAAAAATAAAAAATATATATTGAAAGTTCCTTTATGATTTTACAAATCGCCTCCATTATTTATCCATTTATTTAATTTGTCATCGCTGTTGTGTGATGCCACTGTGTAATGGCCCCTCCCCCTGACCCTGATTGGCTGCTGCTGGGTTGAACCGTGTGTGTGTGTCATCATTAACATCATTAAAATGCAAATGTCTGCACGTATTTTGACATTGTGCATGTTTAGGTGAACTCATCTTACGTTTGAATTGTCCCAAACACTATTTGGCTTTCTGTGTTTGTCCATAATATAATATATTCAGAAGTTTCTACTGAATATCTCACCGGAGACGACTGCCCAGTGCGCTTTGTGTCCATTGCGCTCGCACGGCTCGTGGTTGAAGTCTTCATCATATCTGCAGAAGTTGTCAGGGAAAAAAATCTAAAGAGTAGAACTTTGTGATTTCTGCTGCCCACTGCTCCTGGTGTGTGGATTTGTATGACGTGGCCTTCACAGCGTGTGAGATACGGTACGAGGAGCGGCTCTCCATCCATCAGGTGTTTGAGGACGACTGGCACGTTTCCTCCCATCAGGCCTCCTGATAACCTCTGAACTCTGACCCCCAGCACCTCCCCCGCCAGCTCCGCCATGTCACGTGCTGCTTCAGCAAGACAAACGGAACCAGCTGATGAAGCTCCACGAGATCTTCTGATGCGTTTGGATCCGACCTGAAAACATCTCTCCCTGAGCCGTGAAGCCGAGAGCTTCTGCCGTCTCCATCAGCGTCTCCATCCTCAGCATCCTGGAGGGCTTCAGCAGATGAGCAGCCATCCATAAGGCTACCAGGCCACATCTGAGCTCAAAACACAGCGATATACACAACTGTCTCCTCGTGGATGGATGGACAGACAGGTACATGGAACATTGTGTTGATGGATGAATGGAAGGTTGGATGGATGGACAGACATACAGATGAAACAGTGGATGGATGGATGGACAGACGTATACGGAACAATAGGTTGGTTGATAGATGGATGGGTGGACTGATACGTATATAGAACAGTGGATGGACAGACAGACACATAGAACATTATGTTGATGGATGAATGGACGAATAGAACAATGGGTGGATGGTTGGATGGATAGACATACACAGAACATCGGGTGGATGGATGGACGGAAAAAACATAAACAGACAGGCAAATGAATTTGTAGAAAAACGGATGGACGCAAAAACAGACCGAGAAAACAAGAAAGAGAGAGAGAACAAGAGAGACGGAGGGAGACAGAGAAAACAAAAGATGGAGGGCAAGAGAAAGAGAAAGAGAGAGAAACAGTCAGAAAGAGAGAAAGTGTGAGAGGGATAGAGATAGAGAGACAGACAGAAAAAGAGAAAGATAGAGAGGGAGAGAGAAAGTGAGAGATAGAGAGGGAGAGAGAAAGTGATAGAGACAGACAGAAAGAGAAAGTGATAGAGAGACTGACAGAAAGAGAGAGGGGAGCAAACAGAAAGAGAGAGTGAGAGACAGACAGATAGAAAGAGAGAGGGAGAGAGAGAGAGAATAACTCACTGTGGTCCGTCTTGGATGAGTGAAGGCACATACTTGTTGAAAAGCAGCCACTGCAGGTCCTTCCTGAAGCTTCACAGAGCAGCAGTAGAGAGAGAGAGAGAGTGTGTGTGTGTGTGTGTGTGTGTGTGTGTGTGTGTGTGTGTGGACACGTGTCTCCTCACCTCGCTTCTCTCTGCTTTATGATGCTCCTCGCCTCTTCGTGGTCTCCTTCTACCGGAGCTTTCCCCTCAGCGATGGCCTGGTAGAGTTTCTTCTGAGCAGACAGTGGAGGAGGCGGGGGAGGAGGTGGAGGTGGAGGTGCATAACTGTCTCCTGACATACTGACCGAGCAACCTTCCTCTTCATGCCGGGATTAATGTGAAATAAACAGTCCGACTTTTACTCGATCTGTCTGTCTGTCCGTCAGTTGTTACCAAATACGGTAACGAAATCAAACCACGTGTAGTATTACTTATTTATTTAATCAATTCATACTCAATACATGTTGAATCTCGTTGTGAAAAGCCCGTCAATAAGTTAAAAAAAATGTTTTTTTTCGGACGCGTTTAGTTTAGTTTTTAATATTCTGTGGCACCCGGATTAGAAACCACGTAACACCGCCGGCGTTCCGAAGCTATCCAATCAAATCACGCGTTGTTCCAGCAAAGATAGAGTGCAACCAATGGGAAGCCTGGTTGTAGAGGAAGCCCGCCAACCACGTATTAATGTTCGTCTGTGTCCTGTTGTACGTTCAGTTTGTGATCACGCGACTTCATTGAACCCATTCGACTGCGCCTCAGGTTTGGATCCTCGCGGCAAATGTGAGTTTTTCGTGTGGTTTATATTATTTAAGTGCATTTGGTCTGAGTTATCTGGCGTTTGTTCGCTAATTGTATTGGTTTCGGTGTCTTTTGAGGCATGGTTTTGTTCATGCTAACTCGCCTAGCTGCTAACGCTAACTCAATGAGGCGACGTATCAATGACTATAATTAAAGCTGATCTGATTTTAATGAAAAAGTTAATTGATAAGTGTCTTATCAATGCTAGAGTATTTTTCAACGGATTTTTATGAGTCTTCCTATGCAACTGCACGTCTTTTTTTACAGTCTTGTATTTTCTTTTCCAGAGTCATGACTACACCACCGGAAGTTCGCTTAAACCACACCATTTACATTAACAACTTAAACGAGAAGATCAAGAAAGATGGTTCGGATCACAAGCACACGTTTCTTTCACCGTTACGTGGGATCTTATGTGTGCTTTCTTGTGTGTTTGTTTTCCAGAGCTGAAAAAATCCCTGTACGCCATATTCTCTCAATTCGGACAAATCCTGGACATTCTGGTTTCTCCCACCCTGAAGATGAAGGGCCAGGCCTTTGTGATCTTCAAAGAGATCAACAGCGCGTCCAATGCCCTGCGCTCCATGCAGGGTTTTCCCTTCTACGACAAGCCCATGGTACCCGACACGACAATCCGCTTTTATCCTTTCCTCACACATCAAATGAACCGTTGGACTCTTTCACAGCGAATCCAGTATTCCAAGCAGGACTCGGATATCATCGCAAAGATGAAAGGAACGTATGTGGAGCGGGACCGCAAGAAGGAGAAGAGAAAGCCCAAACCGGAATCATCTGGGAAGAAGAGCAACGCGTCTGGGAATATGGTGAGATGATTTGAGAAGTTCTGCTCCATTTAATAAGGTTTTTTAACACTGCTTTTTATTCACGCGTAGGGCCAAAACCGTATGATGTCCATGGCTGGTCAGCCTCCGTACATGCCACCACCAGGAATGATGCCGCCTCCTGGAATGGGGCAGATGCCTGGTGGTTTGGGACCAGGTCAGATGATGCAAATGCCTCACATGTCTCAGCAGGTACGTTTGGGGGGAAAAGTACAACAGCTAATAAATAAAAAAGACGGAGCAATCGTGTTAATTCATGCCGTGATTCCCGTTCTGCAGGAAAACCCTCCCAACCACATCCTCTTCCTCACCAACCTTCCGGAAGAGACCAACGAGCTGATGCTTTCCATGCTCTTCAACCAGTGAGTTGCTCACTTCTTCTTCTTTGTTTTTTTTTCTTCCTTATGTTCATTGTCTCTCTACACCTTCTCTTGTCCCATCTATATCCTATTCACCAGTCCGGTCTTTGTCAAATATTCAAATATTATTGTTCTGCCCTGCTTGCTCCTTATTTGTGTCACTGTCTTTAATTCCATTTCCACTCATTCCATCCTTTTTTAATTCTTCCATCTCCATCCTTTGTCTCTCATATATTTGACACCTCGGCACGACGTGATCCACTGTTTCTGGTGCCCTACATGCCCCACACAATCCACCTGGGTGTTTTCCCATAATGCTTAAATTAGGGCTGCACAATATATCGAAAAAATATCGTTATCGCGATAATGGGTTGCGCAATACCCATATCGCAAACACTTAAAAATATTGCAAAGTTAATCGACCTAGCAGATCAATGCAAAAGTGGTTTATTTGCAATAAACAAACATGGCTGGAGATGTTTAAAAAATATCCGACATAAAACTATTTTGTATTTATTTTATTTAAAAAAACAAAAGGCAAGGCAAGAACATATTTCGTTTAAAAGAGGCTCATTTTAAGACGGTTGTTGGTGATTGTACGGTTATAAGGCCTGAACACTTTGTTTAATATTTTGCATTATTTATTAGTATTTAAAAGCAGGAAAGGCAAGGACACATTGTGTGTAAAAGATGCTCAAGTGTCATGGTTGAGAGCGATGCATTTTATCTTTGCAAGTCTATTGGTAATAATCATAAATCAATATATCTGCTGAGGTTTTTAGTCGTAATGTTTGCCGCCTACTAGACAGTTTTTAGCCCAAATCAAGCTCATTTTGATTAAAAACATATTGCCTGTTTATTTTAGTCATCAGTAGTTTTACTTGGATGTTTTATTTTTTTTATGGGAATGTTATATTGCAAGCAATATCGTTATCGCATATCACATATTTTTTTCATTATCGTGCAGCCCTAGCTTAAATTATTATTGAAATGCCTGTGTCCTATTCTTATTCTTGTATTTATTACCGCTTCCCTTCTCCCTCCCCATTTCCTCTCAGCACCCACTTTACTTGTATTCTTTGTTGTAATACTTGTACTTCATATAAGTGTGTCTTTATCTCCCCGTCCCACTGCCTTTGCCACTCTTTCATCGCTTGCTTCCACACTCTACCATTCCCTTCTGCTTTTGACAACTTTTATTTCTACACCAATTCTCCTTTTTCATCACTAGTTTTGCCGTTTTGTCCATAGAACGTCTTTCCCTTTTCTCTTTATGTCTGTATACTTTGGCAAAATATCAAACCTTTTTTTTATCGTTTGTTACAGGTTTCCAGGTTTCAAAGAAGTGCGTCTGGTCCCCGGTCGTCACGACATTGCGTTTGTGGAGTTTGACACTGAGGTGCAGGCCGGAGCTGCTCGAGAAGCTCTGCAGGGCTTCAAGATCACACAGAGCAACGCCATGAAGATCTCCTTTGCTAAGAAGTGATGGGCACGAGGTGCTTTCAGAGGAGAGTTGTGCTCTGTGACGCTCTCAGTGGGTCTCAGGTCTGGCTGAAGTTAGTTGGGTTGAGATGGTTTTTTTCGTTAAAGCCTCTGAGCAGTTCCAGGTAAGGAGGGATTTTGCGCTTTCGTGACTGTTCATGACGGGGTTTTTTTTAACTGTTTGTGTGTTGAAGCATTGCACCCAGGGTCTGGTTTCCAGACATTGTACCTGGAGCTTAAATGTTTTATTAAATGACTTTTTTTTTTACATTTTTGTTTTGTGGGCTTTTTATTCCACCAGTAGAATCAGACTGTTTAGAACACATTATTATTTCTACTCATTTTTAAAGGTAAGTGTGAGTCACTCTGTGCATCTTTACGTTGAATGTTGAAGTTTCTTTATTTTGGAAAACACAAGTGTGGGTGTTTTTCTTTTTTTTTTTTCTTCCCCATGAGCCATATGAGAAAGTACAGTGGAACCAAAATACTGAATTCAATTCTGTAGAATAACTGATCTAAGTCTTTTATAAAAGACAACAAGTGTGTAGCAATTTCATATATTGTGCGCTTCACTTTCAATTTCATAGTGTATAATTCATAATTCATCTAAATCATCATATTTTATAATTTAACCCTAATTGTTCACACCGCAGCTCTACATACCCGGACTTGCTCGTTTAAATGGCTTCTCTTCTCAGTCTTTTATAGACTTTTTTTTGTGTGTGTGTGTGTGTTCCTCCTTGAGAAAAGCTTGACCCTAGCCACTCTGTGTGTGTGTGTGTGTGTGTGTGTGTGTGTGTGTGTGTGTGTGTGTGTGTGTGTGTGTGATTGGCACTGTGCCTGGCAGTTTGTTGTCCCCAACACTGGCTCTTTGAGTCAAAGAACAGACCGATCTTGTGGCAGCAGTGTGTGTGGAACATGGCATCACCCACACAGATCACACGGCCCGCAAAAAATCCCGAGCAATGCAGTAGTCCATCAATATTCTAGAATTGAGCTTGTGCATCACCGTGGAAGTGGTTTCCTTTTGGAGTCTGTATAATTATTATTCTTATAGTCGCAGTCTGTATAATAACTGCAATAAATGGTGAGTGCAGACTATTACTTCTGTGAGATAGTTGCTTCCTGTTGCTGTTACAGGCTTTTTTCAATTCTATTCAGAATCTGTCCACCAGATGGCACTATGACTCAATGGAAAGAAAATACAGTACAGTACTGGTTTTAAGGAAGGGTATCTGTGTATGAAATTATAAGAAACATAAAACAAGCTTAATTTTTTTTTATACACTTTGTGCCATTATTAAAATACGAAAAAAATAACATTTAAATACTTTCATATATAATTTCTTGTTCGTATATTTTAGCTGTGTGTGTGTGTGTGCAAATAATCTATCTTAATAATTGAACTTCAATATTTTTTTGGAGAAGATACATTTGAAAAGTTATTTTGTTATGTATTCAATCGAGCACGCGCACAGCTTCGAAACCCTCGTGTATTCTTGTCCTTTAATTATTTTTATTTTATTTTTTTTAGATTTTTTGCATATTTTACGTGTCTATCCCGCCAGAGTGCGGGTCAAAGCCGGACCGGGCGGGTCGGGCCAGGGTCGCCCTGCACTGGGAAATAACCCGTTGCCAGGGAAGTGGCGTCAGCAACCAGTACATTCCGCGGGGACGGGGGAAGGAAACGCTCAATAAAGTGTCTCATTATATCTCCAGCATAAAGCTTTATGTGTGTTAGTCTGCCGTCCGACGTCTATTAATATGAATTGCTTTAATATGATTGTTATTAGTCTTACGGAGGGCATAAGTAATGGGACTTTTTATTATTAGGACTTAATGATCCAATCCGCGCGCGTAAACCGTGTGTTTGTGTGTGTGTGTGTTTGTGTGTGGGGTCAACTCTAACAAATCTCGGTGTAAAGTGTCTTCACACACTGTTTATCCACCCGTGTACTACACTGGGCCCCATAACGACTCGCCATCCAAAACGGTGAAAAGCTCCACTTGGTGTTTATCGCTTTGTCCTCCAGATGAGCGCGTCTTTCTCTCGCCTGGTGCCGTGTCTGATCTTCTGTCCGAAGCCGGTCATTATTCCACCAGTGCCCGAGGAACTCATGAGGAAAAAGCCTTTCCAGGAATCCCCGAGCGAGCGTTACGCGATCCTCTGTTTGCGATCCAAACAATAAAAGGAGCAAATAACTGTCGCGTTAATGTGACTGCACTATATATTAATGTGCATGACTGGATATGTGCGAGGAGGAAAAAAGAACAGAAAGGCCATAGGTGTAAAATGCGTAATCAGAGATTAGTGGCAAAATGCCAAGCGAACGAAAATTCACATTTACGTTTTCTTCGCTCGCACGTTTGGTTTTTATTTGTCGCGTGTCTGAACAGAATTTTTCTCGCGTTCGCTTTTTTTTCCTGACCGTCGTCAAATATATAAAAACATCGTGAAATATGAGAAGTAAGTTCTCGTTAAAAATTAGAGATCAGAATGCGTTCGTGTTTGTAACCATCCCGCCCGCCTTTAACAATGCGTTTGCCTTTTATCCTGAAATATGAAAAGTATAAAAAATGCTTTTTTTTTAAATAAAAAAAAATAAAATTAATTTAAAAAATAAAAAAATGATCATTATAAATTAACATTGTTCCCCCTGAAGTCTTCGCAGCGTGCGTACGGTCCGCTAGGTGACAGCCACACCCACTCAGCGGACACGCCCTCCGACGCCTGCGCGCGCCCGTCTCGGCGTGAGTGAGTGAGTGAGTGAGTTGACGCGTAATGGTTTCGCAGAGTGGGAAAGTAAATGGGATGAGCGCGAGTCAGTGAGGCAGCAGGTCAAACATAGAAAGCTTCTTAACTGCAGCAGGTGGAGGAAGAAGAAGAAGGAGGAGGAGGAGGAGGAGGAGATCCACCTCACCTAGCTTGTGCTCTTCATCCTCACGCAGGGACTCAGGGATGGAGGAGCGTCGAGCATGAGGACGGACCGGGAGAGGTGGAGGGTCATGATCATGAGGGCTGGAGACGCCGGACGCCAGTGGACGCTGGTTCTTCTGCTCTCCCTCGCCCTGCAGCCGCTGGTAAGCCGCTGATTACGCGCTATTTCCAGCAGACGTCTGACCTCGCCTGACTTTTTTCCCTGCGTGTTATCTCTCGGCTGGTCAGTTGTGGAGCGCTGGCTAGACTTGACCCGCATGCGGGCGCCTCAGGTTCTCACCCACATTGTGTTTTTGTCAGAGTTACTTGAGTAAATGTACCTCGTTCTTTGTTCTTTATCCGTTTTGTTTGACCATTTTCGAAACGTGGAGGTGTTACATTTCGTTTCTGTATTGGAAAATAAAACCTCACGAATAGTGCTTTTTCACATTTGTTTGTTTTATTTTGGCCTAAATTTAGTATGAGTAAAATACTGGAGTTGTTTTAAAAATCGATGCTTTTCTACTTTGACTCAGGACTTTTTATAGTGGTGACTTTTTACTTGCTATGGAGTAACTTATACAGCACGTATCTGTACTTTTACTTGAGTATGGTTGTCTGGTACTCTTTACACCTCTGGTTTTTGTGGCAAACTGTATTCGAAATGTGGATGATATGATGTCTATGATATGATATGTCAGTTCATAATAGTCACAGTGGCTCACAGCAGAACAAGGTTTGTTGAGAGGAAAGCCTAATAACTATAGCCCCAAAACAATAAATATCTTGAGCCCTATTATATGTTGGTATCTAATTATAACAATTATATCTTGAGCCCTATTCGAGTGGGATTCATTTGAAAGAGCAGGAGTTTTGTAATAATTACCGGAGCTCCTTTTTAAAAAATATCTGGACTTGCATGCAAAAAAAATGTTTGAAAATGCAGATTAAATTTGATTAAAAATAAACATACCACCAGTTATTATGTGATGAAGTTCCAGAGGTTTACAATGGCTTTTTTTACGAAATCCGAAATCAGAGAGCTACCGATACCGTGCATTACAGTACTAGAAAGAAACGTCCAGGACATTGAAATTATACAGTTCCAATATTCCCAACCCAGTGTCTCAGATTAGGAAGGTGGCAGCAATATGCTTTTAATTGTAAAACAAAACATAACGGAAACAAACGAGTGAATCGCTGAACGATCGGATGATTAGTGTAAATGATAATTAATGTGCCACACTTCGCTGAAGGCACAACTGTTGCTGTGGTAACCCAAGACAACCGTTTCACCAGAGGGTCCCTTGAATTACGGAATCGTCCTGTATTTCAAATTGTAATTTTTAGTCATTACAGGACATGTTTTGTCTCGTATGTTTCATCGTCTCGTGTAAATCAGCCCCCACAGGTTTTTCTGCTTTTGATTGGGTGATATTCAACGTCATCGTTAGTTTGATCGCTCTTTAGTTAGTGACAAACAGATTTGTGCGGACGTGGTAAAGATCACCAAATTAATGAATCATTGCTAAATAGTGGTCAAAATGTCATTACAAGACAGGAAATACATTTAATATAATTTCCACTATTAAACCATGCTTTATTTGGTTAATATCTGAGATTGCCTTTTATATATTTATATTAATTCCTTAACTGCCTAATTTAAAGACACTGTTTTATTGCACTTTTTTTGTTTCTATTGACACAGAGATGAATAGATGGAAGAAGACGGAGAGACAGAGAAAGAGATTGAAAGAAAGAGAGCTAGTGATAGATAGAAATAAAGATAGATAGATAGATAGATAAATAGATAGATAGATAGATAGTAGAGTTATTTTACTAGTTAATTAAAATATAAGTATTTAATATTGAGTAAAACCATGTCAACAACTGAAATCACAGTAAAATAAGTGGCCAAAATCAAACTTTATTTCATTTGGTCTGGTTTTCACACACGTGTCACAAATTACATTGCGATCACTGTTGCCACGCCCACCCGAATGGCCCCGCCCCCTGCAGTATGCATCTCTTATTTTTGGTTGTTAAGAGTGGTAACCCTACGTCGAAAACTCCCATTTTTTCCGCATCACTTTCAAAAACCACCAGTTTTTCCGGATTTCCTTCCCACCGTGATTGGGATCGATGAGTCAAACCGCTTCCTCTCACCTGCTGTTCCGTCTGTGTTTGCTGCACTTGTCGTGACGCCTCGTCTCTCATGCCATCGTCAACGTCGACAAATCCGTCCAAAACGTGGAAAAGTGTAATTACGAAGCTGTTGACGCTGTAACTGGAGCGACTGATATGTGGATGTTTGTGTGCAGACGTGGCTTATTTGGTTTGAGATCTAGGAGCTTTTCTTCAGCATCACTGGGCTCGTGTGTTTAGAAGGCGGTTTATTATTCATTTCTTGGTGTTTCCGTCTCCCAGTGAAGATGCCGCGTGGGGATTTTGCAAAGGAAACTGTGTCCAGCATGTGATTCTGCTTTTGTTTGCATTCCCAGAAACCTCCTTTCACTCTAATTATGCTGATCCATTTATTCCGTCCCGATCTTTTAGCTGTATTTGCACAACACGTGTCACTTCTGCTTCAAAGCGCAGTTTGCTCGTGAGATTAACCCATTATGGCTGCAGTCAAACGATCATTTATTACCTGCTCGATTCAATTACTGAAAGAGATCCACATAACAGTCGTCTGAGATTAAGCTTTTTCATTTTTTTTTAAATGTACCACTCCAGTTTGCACATTGGCTGGCCAATTTTTTTAAACTGACCAATTGGCTGACCAGTTTGAATATTAGCTGGCCAGTTTTTAAAATGACCAATCAGTTTGCTCATTGGCTGGCCATTTTTTAAACTGACCTTTTTTTTTGCACATTGACTGGCCAACATTTGATTTAAATTTACCATTCTTTTTGCACATTGGCTGACCAGTTTCAACATTGGCTGGCCTGTTTTTAAAAGCTTTTATTTTGCACATTGGCCGGCCAGTCTGAACATCGGCTGGCCAGTTTTTAAATGGACCAATCAGTTTGCACATTGGCTGACCCGTTTTAACATCGGTTGGCCAGTATTTAAACTGACCTTTTATTTTGCACATTGACTGGCCAAAATTTGAGTTAAATTGACCATCAATTTTGCACATTGGCTGACCAGTTTTTAAATTGACCATCCAGTTTCCACATTGGCCTGCCAGTTTGAACATTGGCTGTTTAGTATTTGAATTGCCGGTTTATTTCACACATTGACTGGCCAATTTGTATCAAATTGACCATCCATTTTGCACATTGGCTGACCAGATTTAAAATTGACCAATCAGTTTGCCCATGGGCGGGCCAGTTTGAACATTGGCTGTCCAGTATTTAAATTTCCGGTTTATTTCGCACTTTTACTGGCCAATTTCTATCGAATTGACCAACCATTTTGCACATTGGCTGACCAGTTTTCAAATTGACTATGCAGTTTCCACATTGGGCGGTCAGCTGGCCAGTTTATGGGTGGGCCATCTATTATTCAAATGGGCCAACCTGTTTGTGCGTTGTTTCTTTGATGGGCGCGAGTCTTTGTGGGGTTTTAGCGTCCTGGTAATGAGGCCTGTGATGCTGATGTACAGGTATGCTGGGAATGACCCTGGCAGAAGATCCAGGGAGAGGAAGAGCGATGGAGAGTGATGGCTGGTGAGTGTTTGATGTGTGCGTGTCCGCCAAGCAGGAATGAGACGACAGGCCATGATGAAACAATGGAAGGACAGTGGCGCCATTCAGTGGTCTTTGCTCTAACACGGGGTCAGCGGAGAGGACAGGCTCCACCCATTCTTACTGTCTGACCCTGTGGAGAATATTCGGTTTCCTGGTGTGTGACGCGGGTGCGAAATATCTTTGTCTTATTATGAATATAACCACAGCCGACTCAATAGATTTCAACAATAGAGTTGATAAAGAAACACTATACGCTGGAAAAAGTGCCAAAGGCGTGTCGTTACTTTCAGTACATTATACGTGATCAAACTCAAAGCGTTTCATTTTCATGTGTCGTGTAAAATTTGTGCTTAATCCAAATTAAAAGTGAGCCTTTTAGTGTAAACCGATTTCTTTAAAGTAAAGGAAAAATGTGGTTGAATTTCTTGAATGAACCAATTCTCATGAGCCAATGAGAAGCTTGCATGTGTTGTACACAGTTTCTTAACTCTTTGAAACTTTAAAAAAAATCATAAACACATTTACATGATCTTGTTTTGTTGTAAGACGGAGCAATTGAAGCGATTTGTTTTAAAATGAAATTAGGTAATTACCAAAGGCGTGTCGTTACTTTCAGTACATTATACGTGATCAAACTCAAAGCGTTTCATTTTCATGTGTCGTGTAAAATTTGTGCTTAATCCAAATTAAAAGTGAGCCTTTTAGTGTAAACCGATTTC
>MU204326.1:1831731-1834867 GCA_017309775.1 Paedocypris sp. Pulau Singkep | reverse complement strand
TTTAAAGTAAAGGAAAAATGTGGTTGAATTTCTTGAATGAACCAATTCTCATGAGCCAATGAGAAGCTTGCATGTGTTGTACACAGTTTCTTAACTCTTTGAAACTTTAAAAAAAATCATAAACACATTTACATGATCTTGTTTTGTTGTAAGACGGAGCAATTGAAGCGATTTGTTTTAAAATGAAATTAGGTAATTATGTAAACAACCATCAATGTGTCTGCCTGTCTGTTAAATGGACCAATAGGGCAGATTTTTCAGCTGATTGGAGTTTCTTTATCAGGCAACTTTTTTTGAATAAGTCGCTGCTCCACCTCATTACACCACAACGATCAAGACACATGGGTTTCTCTTCAGAATTTATGATATAATGTTAGATACTTTTATACAATTTATTATTATTTCTGTTAGTACACAAACCTCAACCTCAACTGTTCTTCAACCATTCAGATGAGAACACATCAAGAAAAGGTGTCATTTGAGATTTAGACGTAAAAACGTAATTTGATTCAAATATGTTTTTTTGCATTGGCAAAGTAGTGGATAATGAATTCCTTTCAAAGTAAAAATGATAAGTTGATCCAAAGTAAAGTGATTAGGTGTAACAAGTTGACGCAATTTTTTTAACTTTGAATCAACGAGACTATTTTTCCAGTGTATCTAGCCCATTACGGAACCATTGTCTAAGGAGAATTCCCATACATGGAAACCAAAAGTATGCGTCATGAGAAGTTTATAGAAACTGTGACAAAGGAAACCAGAAACCCAGTTGGTAAAACGGCAAAAATGGAGATATAAGGTGAGAAAGAGGAGAAGCAAAAACAATGCTTTTGTAGAAGATCGTGGTGTTCTTCCCCTGAGAAAGTGGCAAAAAAAAAAAAGAAAAGATGGGCACTGATAGAGGGAAAGGTTCATGGGCCGAAAAGGGTCAAGCGTGTACGAGCACAAGGGAAAATGGGAAGATGAAAAGGATGAATGCTTGAAAGAGTCTAACCACCCAGAGGGAGAAGAGGAAGATAATGAACATGCAGATGAAGGGGGTGATTACAGAGGAGAAGAGAACAGAAACCTGTCCATCGACTGAACCGTGTCGTCTCTTCTTTCTGTCTTTATCGGTTTAAACAATGACTACTAGAGTCATTACCTGGAAGAATAGTGCCACCTGAGGACTGGAGTTCTTCACGAGGTGTCTGAAGGTTGTTCTCCATAAAAAGCACATTTTTTAATTATTTAGAGAGAGAGAGAGAGAAATGGCCGTTCAGTTTGTCCAGCCAGTTTGAGAATTGGCCATCTAGGTTTCTTTGCAATAATGTGTGCATTTATTTTGTATTGTAATTCTTGGTCTGCTCGATGGCTGGCCATTTTTTGAATTGCCGATTTCCACTTTGGAGTTTGTGAATTGGCCGTCTACTTTGAGAAGCGGACCTCTAGTCTGAAAAAGGTTTCTTTGCACTAATTTGTGCATTTGTTTCTGCTCGATGGCTGGCCATTTTTCGAATTGCCGATTTCCACTTCGGCCGGTCAGTTTGTGAATTGGCCAGCAAGTTTGCAATTTTCCAATGTATTTGCATTTTTGTTCCAAATGAACCTTCCTTGCAACAAATGGTGGCATTTCTGACTGATCAGCACAGTTTTTTACATGTACAGTGGTACCCCGACTTACAAATGTCCTTACTAACGAATAACCTGACTAACAAAATGCATCTGCGCGAAACTTTCGTCCCGAGTTGCGGATAAAATTCGATATACAAAACAAGCGCGTCATGGCCTTACCGCCAGAAGTGTAAAAAACAGTTGTTTAATCCTCACGCACATCAGTGGGCAATTTAAACAACCACTTTGTAACATGTTTTTATTAACAATAGTTTATCACTTCAACAAAAATGTTTGCCTGAATTCACGAACTCGTGGCACGGATCGGATGAATTGCATGTAAAACGCGATTTTACGAAATTCGCTAACGAATTCGCTCAGCTAACGAAATTCCCACGTAACGAAAGGGCCGTCGGAACGTATGACTCTCATAAGTCGGGGTGCCACCGTGTTTGTAGTGATGAGTTTTGCTGTAATGTAACCCCTCAGGTGGCGAGTGCTGCTGGCTCCTTCGAGGTGCAGATTCGTCAGTGGGGTAACTCTCACGGGCTTCTTCATGACGGGCAGTGCTGTGACCCCCGGGACAGGGGCGGGTGTGACCCCTGTGACACCTTCTTCAGGGCGTGTCTTAAAGAGTACCAGGCTCGCGTCTCCCCCTCCGGCGCCTGCACCTATGGCAGCGGCGTCACGCGTGTTCTGGGCGGGAACTCTCACACGTTACATCACCATCCCAGCGAAGGAAGTGGACAAATCACCATCCCCTTTAAATACGCCTGGCCCGTGAGTACCAGCACCAGTCTGTCCAGTCTTCATTTTAAGCTCAGATTTGCTATTAGCGTAAAAGCGCGTGATGAGTAGCTTTAGCTTTTGTTTTGCTCTGTCGCTCTCTCTCTCTCCCTCTCTCTACCTTTCTCGTTCTATCTTGCTCGCTCTCTTTCTCTCACTGTCTCTCTCTCTCCCTCCCTATCTCTATCACCTTCTCTCTCTCTCTCTCTATCTCTCTCTGTCTCTCTCTTGCTCTGTATCTCTCTCTCTTTTCTCTCTATTTTTCCTGCTCTCAATCATTTTCTCTATTTCTCATTTGCTAACTTACTGTCTCTCTCTCTCTCTCTCTCTCTCTCTCTCTCTCTCTCTCTTTCTCTCTTATTCTCCCGACGTTCTCTTTCACTCCCATTCTCTCTTACAGTGTCCTAATCTATGTTATTTCACTCCCTTGCTCTCATTTCCATCTTTCTTTCATTCATTCATTCTTGCTCTCACTTTCATTTCCATTCTTTTTTCATTTTTTATCTTTCTCTGTCTCTCTGTCTGTCTGTCTATTTAATTCTTACCTTTTTTCTGTCTCGAGCTTTCTCCTTCTGTGTCTCTCGCTATTTGTATGTTTTCTTGTTTCTCATTGCCTCCTGTGTCTTTTTTCAGCCTTTCATTTTGTTCGTCACATTTTTGATCTGAAGACTGTGGTTGTAGTTGAGTGTCGCGCGACCTTGATTAGAGTAGCAGAAGGGCGTGATAGTGTCGGCCAGAGACTCGGCGTGTTTGCTCT
>MU204326.1:1814231-1826731 GCA_017309775.1 Paedocypris sp. Pulau Singkep | reverse complement strand
AGTGAGTGAGTGAGTGAGAGAGAGAGAGAGAGAGAGTGTGAGTAAACAAAGGAGTGATCTAGGTGAGAGTGATTAGTAAGTAAGGTGAGAGAGTGAGTATGTATGTGAGTGAGAGTGTCATAGTGAGGTGTGTGTGTGTTTGTGTGATAAGTTAGTGAGTGTGAAAACCGGGTCAGTGAGGTGAGCGAGTGTGTATTAGTGACTGAAGTGAGTGAGTGTGATGTGTGAGTAAGTGTGTATTAGAGCGAGAGTGTGTTAGAACAGAGAATCACAGAGACAAAGAGTTCATTATTGAGTGTGTGAGAGAGAGAATTGATTAAGTGAGAGAGTGAAAGAGTGTGTGTGTGTGTGTGTGTGTGTGCGTGTGTGTGTGTGTGTGTGATACATGTTCATCTCAGAAATCATCAAACGCACCGCAACAAAGTGCAATGTTGAGTGTTACACATGAAGAAACATCTCCAAAGCTCCTGCTTTATAGAGCGGGAAAGGTCTTTCTGGGGCACACACACACACACACACACACACACCAGTGACCTCCCCTGACCCTCATCTCTAGAAGTGAAGCGGTAATGAATGCAACTTTCTAATTCAGTCTCTTCCTCTTGATGAGCTGCACATCACTCGTACACTGTGACCCTGCGTGTACCAGACCAGGGGAAATGCTACAGCTGCCATGGCAACATGTGTGTGTGTGTGTGTGTGTGTGTGTGTGTGTGTGTGTGTGTGTGTGTGTGTGAGACTGGGTTATTAGGGTAGGAGAGCGAGTGTGAACGAGCATAATTGCTGCATTGGTGTTTTAGTCAACTGTTTTCAGAACCTTAAATCTTCTGTGTGTGTGTGTGTGTGTGTGTGTGTGTCTGTGTGTGTGTGTGTGTGTGTGTGTGTGTGTGTGTGTGTGTGACAGACAGACAGATGGATAGTCTGAAGAAACTTCAGATAGATGGATTTATGGATGGATGGATGGATGGATGGATGGATGGATAGATGGATAGATAGATAGATAGATAGATAGATAGATTTTATTAGTCCAACAGTAGGGAATTTGCCATTTTTAATTTTAATTTGTGTTCATTATATTTGTATTATAAATACTACTTGTGTATAAAATTAAAATGTAAGAGTCTTTATTCATAAATGGAATTTTTGATATGCCATATATATAAATTGCTAAAATAAAATGATACACACACATTTGTGTTTTGTGTGAATGGTGGAGAATAACAGACATTGATTGAGCATTGAAATGTCACAGCGCAGCGTGTGTGTGTTTGAGTGACAGAAAGGGGCCGGTGATAGGGAGTGGGCGGGGCTTCCTGTCGGGGGGGTGGGGCTGTGTTTGGACAGGCTCGGGAAATCCTCTGTCTGCTTTTCATTAGAAGTAAAAAGAACATCCTCATAAATCACTAATACTGTCAATATCCCCGAGAACGTCCCGTCCGACAGGATTGTGGTATTTATCAAATCGTGTAACGTTTTCTTCCAAAGGTCAAGTGGAGCTGCGGAGCAAATTGGTTTATATATGGTATTGTTATTATTATTTATATATGGTTTATTTATGGATGGATGGACAGATTTAGTTGTGTCTCTGTGTGTGTTTTTGAGAGAGAGAGAGAGAGAGAGAGAGAGAGAGAGTGAAAGAGAAATATGATGGATGGATGTGGAAAAAGAGAAAGAAGAGGCAGGATGTGGGTAGAGAGTAAGAGATTAATTGAGAAAAAAAGAAATAGAAATAAAGAAAATGTGTGTGAGAAAGAAAGAGGGAGAGAAAGATGGATGGAAGGAGATGGAGAGAAACAGAAAAGAAAAAGCGAGAGAGTGTGAAGTGGGTGGAGAAAAAGAGTTAAAGTTAGAAATAGAACGAGAGAGAAACAAAAACGTGTGTGCGTGTGTGAGAGAGAGAGAGAAGGAAGGGAGGGAAGAAGGTAGATAAAGAGAGGGAGAGGTTGAGAGTGATACAATAAATAACAAATATTTAATGCTTTTAATATCAAATAAATGCTTTTATATTAAAAGAACAAGGACATTTTTGATGAAGACGTGCTTCAGTAAATTAACACACACACACACACACACACACACACATACACACACATTATTATTGTTTACTGATGGAGCTTCCAACGTCTGTTTATTTGTTCAATAATTCTCTTTCAAATTGTCTGTGTGTGCGTGTGTTTGTGTGCGCGCGTGTGTGTGTGTGTGATTACTCATGATCGTGAGAAACAGACAGGGACAATAAACAGAATTAGATTGTTCTAGAAGACGTTCCCATCGGTTAACAGAATGTATAAGTTAACAGAAATAATTCATTTTTTTAAGTTTCATTTTTTTTTTGGGATATTTTACCAAATAATTAAAAATGAAATTGCATTTGAATTCCCCTATATAATTGCATATATTAATTACATATATAAAATAATATATTATATTCCCCCTAAATCTATATCTATATATCTATATAATCTATCTATAGACTATATAATCTCTGTATTCTTCATTTTTTTCTTCATCATCATTACAGTAGCTTGTTTTTTTTCACTTCCATCTTCTTTTTCTTCTCCTCCTGTCCATTTCAATCAGAGAATGATGTTCTCCTCCATCCCTCGCTCTTCTCTTCTCTTCTCTTCATGAGCCGCGCGTGACCACACATCCGCGCGGCCCTTTAGCAGCCTCCTTTACCCAGAATGCAGCAGTGAGCGTGTCACTTGAGATCATCACTGTTGCTTTCAATTATTCGTTTGGTGATGAACCTGGAGGAACGGAGAGGAAGAAACGCTTTTTTCCCTCGTTTTTGCTCGTTGGAGCGATTAGTCCTTGTGTTTTACTGATTTGTTGCTGCGGGTTGTAGAACGTGTTAGAATTATGTTTCATAAAACGAGTCTCTCTCTCCCTTTTTGTTTCTCTCTTTTTCTCTTTCGCTCTCTGTCTTTTCTCCACCCTCTCGCTCACTCTCTTTTCTTCTCCTTTCCCCACTCTGTTCATCTCTTTCTTACATGTAATCACCTACTTTCTTTTTATCACTACCTCTCTGTATCTTACATTTCATCTCTCACTCTCTTTTCATCCCTCACTCTTTCTTTCATCTGTCGCCATCTTAATTTCTTTCTCGTCATCTCTCTCATCCTTTCTCTTTTTTTTGCTTTCTCCGCCCCCTCTCTTTTTCATCTTTCATTTCACACTCTTTTAATTTTTCGTCTCTCACTCTCTTTTTATATTTTTTTCATCATTTCTCTCATTCTTTCCCTTTTTGCTTTCCCACATTCTCTCTATTTCTTGCTTACGTTTCATCTATCACTCCATTTCTCTCTCACCCTCTTATGATTCAGCTATCACTCTCCTTCTCTTCATCTCTTTCTCATCTTTCTCTTTTCCTCTCTCTCTCTCTCTCTCTCTCTCTCCCCCTCTCTCTTTCCATATTCCCTACATCTTTCTCTCCATCTTCCTCTCCCTCTCTATATTCTCTGATTCTCTCCTTCTCTCTCTGTCTCCCTCCCCTTCTTCTCGTTCTCTACCTCTCTTAATTCCACTCCTCTCTATTTTACATTTAATTCTTCACTCTTTTTCCATTCTCTCCGTGTAATATCGCACAATATAAATTATTTGCACTACAAATACTTCATTTTCCCTAAATAATACCACAAATAACGGTTTGTATGTGATAGTTTTCGTGGAATAATTTGACTAAAATGCAATTCTTTCGTTTAGAAATCTTTTTCCCTGGTGCTAGAAGCTCTGGACCAAGACAATGACACTTCAGGTATGATGATGCGTGTGTGTGTGTGTCTGTGTGTGTGTCTGTCTGCTTATCCTTAGATTAAATGTGTCCTCACAAAAGCCATTTGTAGTGGAATAAGAGTTGAACAAGGAAGGTTTCCAGACAACAGTGAGACGCTCCTGCTCTTCCAGCACTTTCTGTCTCGTGGAGATTAGAAGGTTCAGTCTGGATTACAGGTTCAGTCTCAGTGACTCCTTCATTTCCTGTTGCTTTCTGATTGTTTCTTCTAATAATTGATAAAAGCTCCCGGACTCTGACACACACACACAGGCGCGTGTGTGGTGATGCTGCCGTAGCCAATCACAGGTGACGAATAAATGAATAAATTACACACATGATCACGCGCAGAAATGGACGACACTAACTGAATAGACAATTACCTGAAGGTTTCCACACGAAACAATAAATCGTGTTAATTAATTATGCAATAATTCGTCTTCACCCGTATGTGACGATTGGCTCCAGCTCCTCGTGACCCAGAAATGAAAAGAGCTGTTGAGATAAGAATATAGGAGGATAGAAATCTTTATTTTAAACCAAACATCAGACTCTTCTGGACTACAGGACGCTCTCTTCTCTTTATATTTCTACTTCATTGTCGTTTTCCACGTCTTATTATCCTTTGGTACTTATCATCCTTGTTCTCTTGTTTTTCATCCTCTCTTTTAATCCCTGATTCTCTCTGCCCTCCATCTCCAGTCATGTCCTCACGCTCGTTTACTTCATCCTTTTTTTTTTCACTGGATTCCGGGCTTATGTGGAGTGAGACGAGAGTCCTTATAGTATTTATAATATGTGAGTATGTAAGTAATTCTCCCACAATCTCTGTATTATAACAGTCACGTATCTGAGTTCACCCTGACCCGTCGCGTCCTTCAGAGACGAGGAACATCAGGTGCTCAAGGGAGAAGAGATGTTGTCCTTAGGTTTAATTAATATTTTTTCTCATGAAAATGCAATTATTAGTTATGGAACCAACTATGGATGAGAATAACCCAATGCAAGTTGAATTGTCAAGATCATTTAAGAGCTCAATACCATAGATCAATTTGTGTGGCTGATTTGAGAGGTCATCTGCCAATCAAAGCCAGTGGGCGGGTCTTCAGTGACTGAGTGGGCGTCGACGTCAGCCGCAGGAGACAGAAATAATGGATGGTTTTGGTTAAATTGGCGAGTAACTTGTGTTGTTTTCCCAAAAGTGAATTGATTTTTGTCTCATTCTTGCGGAAAAAAAAATAGAGAAAAAGATGCGTTATTTGTTTAGCTTTTGTCGTAACAACACGTTGATAGCGCCGCAACCCCAAAGCTTTTCAGCTTAATCTTCATATATCAATAGGTATTTTTATATAAAAATATATAAATCCACACATCGCAGCGTCACATAAGATGGTAAAAGTAAGTAACTATAAGTGTATAAACAATATCCCGGTAGGTTGTTTTTTCAAAATCGTTACTAGTCCCACAGACGACAAATAGCGATCGAAATAGCGACAGCGCTAATTTCGCTGGGGATTGATCATTAAGCGTCATTTAATTAACGTCAATCATCGAGTTAGCGCACACATTTAGTGAAGCGCATACAGCCGTTGTGAGGAGGAGCCTCCCAGTCTAACAACCAATGGAAAACCTCGACTGGACCACGCCCACTCTTCCACTGCTGTGTAAAGGCAATCGTGCATGACTATTATTAATAACCGTGTGTGTGTGTGTAGGTGTGTGTGTGTGTGTGTATCTCTGTTTAAACACCTTCACGCTTTCCTCGCTTTCATTCCCTCGTTGGTAACTCATCCGTCAGTCAAACATTTATCTTTCTTCTTCTCTCTCTAGTGACCGAGCACGCGCTTGTTTTCTCTCTACATCGTGCAGCGAGTAATTAACGAACGGTAGGAAACAAATTAAACGAGCAAAACAATTTGCGTGCAAGTGATGTTAAAAAAAAAATATGAAGGAGTCTTTTCCCGGACTCAACTTGAAAAAAAAAAACCACATTTACAGTAATTAGTGCACAATGTGAACATAGAACGTAGATTTTGATGCAAAAATCTGGCAACGAAAAAAAAACTACAATTGTAACTTAAGCTTAAATTGTACTTATTCTTAAAGAACTACGAGAAGTAGGTTAAGAGTTACACACAAATAAAACATAGGTTAAATATTCTAAATACGCTGTGTCAAATCACACTACAGAAACCTAAAATATTACAAATTTCTGTTTTGAAAAAAAAAAAGACAAATTACCACACTGCAAACATTCTTGACAGGCTAAAAAAATCTTTTTAGACAAATAATCTAAAAAATTGGACAATAAATCTTGTTAGGATTGAGAGTGAGAGATGACTTTGCTTATTTCAAGAAAACAGATCTGGAATTTTCTTGCTTTGAAAAATGTCTCGATTTAGTGTAAAATATCATCACAATTAGTATTTTTTTCCAAGTAGACGTTGTGTTTTAACACGGAACTTCCTTAAACAAGAACTGTCAAGTGAAATAGTCTTATTTTAAGAAGACAATGTTTCTCAATTTAACAAACTAGCTACTTTTTTATATTAAAGCCAATGAGAACAAGAACTGAAATGCAGAAACGAGATTTTTTTTGTCATCTTACCAAGCAAAATTCTCACCACATTGGCAGATCATTTAACTTGATTCTTTTTTATTTTTTGTATGTTTTCACGTGTCTGTTTAGCAGTGTGGTGTTATCTTCACTTGAAGATATCATCACCTGAGTCACTTTTTCTGCTTTTGTATTTTTTATTCATATTTTATCTGTATATTTATGCCGTATTTCTCTCCCTTATTGTATTTCTTTGTATTTTTTTTATCACTTGTATTTTATTCATATTTTGTCTCTCTTTTTATTGTATAATAAAATACAATAAAAAGAGAGACAAAATATGAATAAAATACAAGTGATAAAAAAATACAAAGAAAGATTGTGTATTCTTGTATTTTACTGCTTTTGTGTTTTATTCTTTATCCCCTATCTTACATTTTTTTTGTTAATATGCTGGACGATTGCAAAATACATTTCACTTCACGTTGTTGAAAAATAATTGTGGATGCGACAAATAAAATGAGAAAATTTGAATTTGAATGTATCTGTGTGTGTGTGTGTGTGTGTGTGTGTGTGTGTGTCAGGTGGTGGTCAGCTGATGGAGCGAGTGCTTCTGTCCTCCATGCTGAACGCGGGCGAGCAGTGGCAGAGCTTCCATCATCACGGCCGCGCCTTCTCTCTGGAGTATCGCCTGCGCTTCCGCTGCGACGGGAACTACTACGGGCCGCTGTGCACAAAGTTGTGTCGCGCGCGGGACGACTTCTTCGGTCACTTCCACTGTGACGCGGCGGGTAGTAAAGTGTGTAAGGAGGGCTGGAGCGGAGACGAGTGCACACACCGTGAGTGTGTGTGTGTGTGTGTGTGTGTGTGTGTGTATGTCTCTCACTCTGTCTGTCTATCTAGATATCTATCTTTCTCTCAATTTCGATCTGTCTATCAATCTCATTCTGTCCATCGCTATGTATTTTTGTCCGTATTATTCGTTCTATCTAGCTAGCTGTCTTTCTCTATTTCTTATTTATCTATAGATTTCTGTCTGTCTGTCTGTGTCTGTCTCTCTATCTATCTAACTAACTGTCTATCTATTCATATCTGTCTATCTATCTGTCTATTTATCTATAGATTTCTCTCTGCCTGTCTGTCTGTGTGTGTGTGTGTGTGTGTGTGTGTGTATGTGATGATTTTAATGTGGTTGTGATGATGTTTTGAGTGAGTTTGTATGTCTCTGTTTCTCTGTCTGTCTGTCTGTCTGTCTATCTAGATATCTATCTATCTCTATTTCGGTCTGTGCATCGCTATCTGTTTCTGTCTCTATCTATCCTATCTATCTATCTATCTATCTATCTATCTATCTATCCGTCCGTCCGTCCGTCCGTCTGTCTGTCTCTCTCTCTCTCTGTTTGTTTTTTTCTGTCTAGCAATCTGCCCCTCTGTTTCTGTCTGTCCATCTACCGACCAATCTCTCTCTAATTCTGTGTTTATCTCTGTTTCTATCTATCAATTTCTCAATCCACATCTGTCTAGCTCTCCAGGTCGCTGTCTGTCTGTTTATCTTTCTCTCTAGTCTTCTTTGTCTGTCTATCTGCCACTCTGTCAATCTGTCAGCATATCCCTGTCCGTCCCTCCGTGCGTGTGTGTGTGTGTGTGTGTGTGTCTCTGTGGTGCTGATGCTGGTGTCTCCTGGCAGCGCTGTGTAAGCAGGGATGTCACCTGGACCACGGCTCCTGTGATGCTCCTGGAGAGTGCAGGTCAGTGCCCGCCTGTGCCAGCGCTGCGTCCCGGGACCTTCACCTGAGTGAGTGTGTGTGTGTGTAGGTGTCATTACGGCTGGAAGGGGGATCTGTGTGACCAGTGCGAGACCTTCCCCGGCTGTGTCCACGGCTCCTGCACTGACCCCTGGAAGTGTGTGTGCGACACCAACTGGGGCGGACTGCTGTGTGACAAAGGTCCCAGTCTCTCTCTGTTCCTCTATCTGTCTGTCGTTTCTGTCACTCTGTGTGTTTGTATGTATCTGTCCATCTCTGTCTGTCTATATATACGAGTCTATTCTTTACCGCCTTTATGTATGTTTCAATGGACCTATATACCTGTCTATTTCTCACTGTCTGTCTGCTTTTCTATATATTTGTCCATTTCTATGTATGATTCAATTTACCCGTCTGTCGATTTATCCAGCCATTGCTATTTATCTGTCTGTCTGACTGTCCATCCATCCATAGTAGTACACACACACACACACACACACACACACACACACACACACAGAATTTGTATTCCTTTTTTATTTAAAATCTTGATGTTTTAGCACAGCAGTAGATTATTTGTTATTATAATGCAACCTCTCACTTTCTCTCCTCAGACCTGAACTTCTGTGGCAACCATCATCCCTGCAGGAACGGAGGAACGTGCACCAACACGGAGCCCAACGAGTATCTGTGTGTTTGTCAGGAGGGTTTCCGAGGCCGGAACTGTGACATCGGTGAGTCTCAGCTTCTCATTCTTCACCATATGTGCGTTAATTATAACGCAACTATAAACCGTGAATTAGTAAAGAATGTTGAACTGTGAATCCTAAGTTCATTTTTCACATTTGATTTGAATTTATACAAAAAATGAATTCATTTTAATGGAGCCCATTTGATGACTTTGTGTGACCTGTTAAGGAAATGCTGATACCCAGAGGTGTAATGTACTTGAGTAAATATTTTTGTAAAT
The DNA here is from genome assembly GCA_017309775.1 of Paedocypris sp. Pulau Singkep. Taxonomy (NCBI): domain Eukaryota; kingdom Metazoa; phylum Chordata; class Actinopteri; order Cypriniformes; genus Paedocypris; species Paedocypris sp. Pulau Singkep. The sequence continues at coordinate 1,817,687 of MU204326.1, read as the reverse complement.
TTTGTATACAATATATTATAATAGTACTTGTACTTTATTGATTGCGTGAATTTATTGGTTCTGCGTGAGTTTAAAAGTTGCTTATATTTTTGAGACTTTGAATCCAAATACAAAGTAGCTAAAAATACTTAAAGTAAAAAAAATATTTACAAAATGCACAAAAACACCTAATGTAACAAAGTCTATTTACTCAAGTACTTTACACCTCTGATACCAGTAACTTATTTCAGTGATGCCATTGAAATGCGTTTTTTTCTAGTTTTGAGTTTCTTACTGTTATTTTGTCTACATCAGTGTAATACAGGGGTGGGCAAACTTTTTGATTGGCGGGCCACTTTGGGTTCTATCATTTGACAAAGGGGCGGGACCAGGCTTCCTAGTCAAGCGGCTGTCAATCACATTCCCACCGGCCAATCAGAGTTAGTAAAGTGAGGCTTGTGCCAGAAGTCCAAACAAAAAAAAAATGGACAAAAATATCTGAAATCTGAAACTTGTGAAATTTGATGTTTCAAACCAAAACGTGAATATTGTTGGTTTCTTTGAAATTTAAGTTTAGATATTTTTGCCATCTGATTCCATTGACTGACAGTATAAAAATAAATGTAAAAAATATACTATGTGCAATTGGTTTACGTACGTTTTGTGTTTATGGTTCCGCTTTTTAAAATGTGTTACATAAAAAAAAAAACCTTCATAGCAGAATAACCGGATTTACATAAAAAAAAAAGACTTTCATTTAATTTTTACAAGTTCGCTGGGCCGCATTAAAACATTTAGAGGGCCCTAGTTTGCCCAGCCCTGCTATAACGTGTGTGTGTGTGTGTGTGTGTGTGCGCAGTGGAGCACGCCTGTCTCTCCTCCCCGTGTGTGAACGCTGGCGTGTGTGTGGAGAACCCCTCAGGCTTCAGCTGTGTGTGTGCGCAGGGATGGACAGGAACCACCTGCGAGTCTGGTACGTACCTGCACTTCCTCCTCCACACCTGCAGAGGTCAGAGGTCACACGCCCCACTAGTGTGTCTGCTCGGGGCTTTAGAGAAAAACCCATCTTTTAATATGAATTACATATGAATACAGTTTATTAAAAAGAAAAGAGCTATAGAGGCTCTAGCTGGAACACGCATTATTGATCTCTCTATCTATCTGTCTGACTGTCTATCTGTCTATCTGACTGACTGTCTATCTGTCTTCTCCGTGTCTTTCTGTCTATCTGACGTTTCTTCAATTGGTCTGTCTCTGCCTATCCACCATTCTGTCTATCTCTTTCTATCTGTCTATCTATTCGTCTATCTTACCATCCCTCTATGTATCTATCCTTCCATCTGCCTATTTATCAATCTATCTGTTTATTCGTTCGTTTATCTATCTATCTATCTATCTATCTATCTATCTATCTATCTATCTATCTATCTATCTATCATTCTATCTATCTATCTATCTATCTATCTATCTATCTATCTATCTATCTATCTATCTATCTATATATCTATCTATCCGTCTATCTATCTATCCATCCCTCTATGTATCTGTCCTTCCATCTGTCTATTTATCAATCTATCTGTTTATTCATTCGTTTACCTATCTATCTTTCCATCTACTGATCTATCTGTCTCTTCCTCTGACTTTTTAAATCACATTTTTACCTATCTATCTATCTATCTATCTATCTATCTATCTGACCTTTCTTCACTTGGTCTGTCTCTGCCTATCCATCGTCTATTTATCTGTCTGTCCATCTGTCTATTTATCTATCCATCTGTCTGTCTTTTTATCTGTCCATCTGTCTATCTATGTATCCATTCATCTATGTATCTATCCATTTGTTTGTCTATTGATCCATCCATCCATCCATCCATCTTTCCATCTATCTGTCGATCCATCAGTTTATCCATCTTTTCATCCAATCTATCAGTCTGTCTCTGACTTTTTTAATCTCATTTTTTTTAAATCCATCCATCCTTCCACCTATCTACCGCAGCTCTTTACCTGTCCATTCATCTTTCCTCTGTCTGTTCATCCATCTGTCATCTTTTCCTCTGTCAAATCACCTCTCTATCTCTCTATCTGTCTGTCTGTCCATCCATCCACGCGCTTGTGTTTTTCCAGTGGTTCAGTCTCAAGAGAGAGAGAGAGAGAGTGTTCTTCTTCTTCTTCTTCTCCTTCAGCTGTGTTTCAGTGTGAGTCCAGCCCGTGTGGACGTGGAGCCACGTGTCGTGAGACTCCTCAGGGTTTCCAGTGTGTGTGTCCGCCCTTCTGGACCGGCAGAACCTGTCAGCTCGGTGAGACCTGCTCCCATCCGCTTCCCTGTCTAGTACACTCTTAGACTTCTTTTTTGATGTTTATATAGCTTTTACAGAGTATGTACAGTTGAGGACAAATTATTGCTAAATAATCATTGTTTTAAAAGTACTGCAATTCAAATGTGATTTTAAATAGAGGGAGAAAAAAATTATCTGACTTTTTATACATCCTAAAACATTTATGCGCCTTTTTAGACGTTAGTTAGATGCTTAAAAAAGCATTTTTTCTAGACACTTTCTAGATGCTTAAAAAACCATATAACTAAAAAGTTATTTAAGTTTTGCTCTGTTTGAAAGCACTTTTGAAATGCAAAAAAAAAAATAATAATAATTTTGTAATAATCTGCAATAACTTTGTCCTCAACTGTGTATATTGTACTGTGTATACCGTATACAGTGTATTTAAAAATATTTAAACGTTTTCCTCAACTATAAAATATATTTTATCAATGAGCTACTGTATACGGCATTATAATCATATATATACATATGCAATTAGTTATTTTTTGGAGTGTGTGAGTAAATGTCGACTTGCTTTATTTTGGTTTTGTCAGACACTAATGAATGTGAGACTGGAGTGTGTGTTCATGTCCGCTCCTGCCGCAATCTGATTGGTGGATACCTGTGCGACTGCCTTCCTGGTTGGTCGGGAACAAACTGTGACATTCGTGAGTGTTACATCACATGCAACAATTATTGAAACGGATGATACTGTTTCACTAATCGACACCTTTCTTTGCTGGTTTGACATTTTGTCCGCCTGTTGTTACTTACATTTTTTTGTAACTTTCAACTTTGTAAATTTGTTTCTTTGGTAATTATCTGTTATTAACCCTCCTAAAATACTCGGGTCAACTTGACCCATTTCCAAAGTTAAAAAATATTTTGAAAATACTATATTTTTCCACTTTGACACTTTCTGGTTTCTGACGCTTATATACATAATAAAAGCCCCCCTGAAGACACTATTGATGCTCCTCTGAAATGAACAATAACAGGAGTGTTAAAGTGTGTTTTAACTTTCATGTTGTTTGTGAATGGTGTGATGAGCAGGGAACGTCAGCTGCCCCGGTGTGTGTCAGAACGGAGGACGCTGTGAGGTGAGTGTGTGTGTGTGTCTGCGCAGGACTCTGGCTGTGTGTGTGTGTGTGTGTGTGTG
>MU204326.1:1776053-1814131 GCA_017309775.1 Paedocypris sp. Pulau Singkep | reverse complement strand
GCTTCACGGGGACGCTGTGTCAGACGGAGCTGAGGTGTGTGTGTGTGTGTGTGTGTGTGTGTGCAGGACTCTGGCTGTGTGTGTGTGCCGGGCTTCACGGGGACGCTGTGTCAGACGGAGCTGAGGGTCTGTGGCATTAACTCTTGCCTCAACAGCGGCCGGTGTGTGGAGCCTCCGCTGGGCCAAGGTCTGACCTGCAGCTGTCCACCGGGATACAGCGGCACCTATTGTGAGGTCAGAGCTGAGGGTCAAAGGTCAAAGTCGGCTTTGTTGTCAACCCGTACTCTTTACATATAGACGTCAATTTTACAACAGTACAAAAGTAAAACTGTACCTTTATAAACAATTACCAATGGGCAATTTAAACCACCACTTTGTAACATGTTTTTATTACATTTATTAACAACAGTTTATCACTTGTAAAAAAAAATGTTTGTCTGAATTCACAAACTCGTGGCACGGATTAGACGAATTGCATGTAAAATGCGTCTCAGCTAACGAAATTCACGAAACGGATTAACAGATTAAAATGTGCATTTTTACAAAAAAAGTGTGGGAATTACAAATGCAAAAACGTTGAGAAATTGTTGAAAAGTCATCAAATTGGAGTTTTATTGCTTTGGGATGGTACGAATCAAGTAGAGTTCGCTGTTTGTATTGGCACAAAGATGAAATGCCGTATTTAGGTGAATATAAGCGCTATAATATATAAGGAATATAATATATAAGATATTATATAGATACTTATATTCTTATATTATATATAAGAATATAAGGTTATAATATAACCTTTTTCCAATTTTAGACGCTCAAAAACTTGTTTATATGCGCATATTTGAAAGTAAACAAATAAATGCACGTAAATATAAGTGCCCATTTTTCCACATTTAAAGTCAGGAGCAATTACAACTAAGTGGATTAATTGAATTGAATTGAATTGAATTGAATTGAATTGAAAAATCCTTTATTAGTCCCACAGCGGGGAAATTTCACGTCACAACAGCAACAACAAATCCAAGCAAATAAATAAACAAACATCACCAATTAGTCATTAATCATTAGAATCATTAGTGCTGCAATGATTCATCAATATTATCGTTAATAATCGGTAACTGAAATCATCGACTGTGGTTTCGTTGTGAAAAAAAAAATTTTAAAAAATGAAAAAATTGTTAGATTAATCGATAACCGAAATAATCGTTAGCTCTCGCCCCATTTTTGTCTTAGTATAGCCTTTGACAAAAAAAGTTGTTTCTCTTAGTATGACAAAGTTGTTTTTTTTTTCTTAATATTGCCTTGACAGTTTTTTTTTCTTAGTATAGCCTTATTATTTTTTCGTCTTAGTACTGTATTTCTTAATGTCTTAGTATAGCCTTATGACAAAATATTTTGTATGTCTTAGTATTGCTTTGTGGCAAAACATTTTAGCTCTCAGTATAGCCTTATGTCAAAATGATGTACGTCTTACTACTGTATTTTCTAATGTCTTAGTATTGCCTTATGACAAAAATGTATGTCTTAATACAGAATAGAATGCAACTATTGTCATTATATCACAGGGTTACAGTGAAATACAACAAATTAGATACAGTAGATACAGTAGAAGTCAAAATCGGAAAAAGCTTTATTGCCTGGTTCCATAAAGAGAACTTTATAGAATAAAAATAAAATAAAATACAATACAATAATGAGTATTGTATCTTCAGGTGGAGCTGGACTTCTGCAATCCCAACCCTTGCCCACAGGGGGCGCCGTGCCAGAGCAGAGAAGGCGGTTACGTCTGCCCGAGTGTGCCAGCCTCCTGTGAGCCGCACTGCCGAGGTGAGTGAGGGATACACCGACTAAACATCGTTATGGCGCTAATAGGATGCGCATATCGCAAACAGTTAAGAATATTGCAAAGTTCATCGACCTCGCGGATCAATGCAAAAGTGGCTTATTTGCAATAAACAAACATGGCTGTATATGTTTAAAAAATATCCGACATAAAACTATTTTGTGTTACAAAATTGTGTCACATTTTTCACTATCGTGCGGAGGGCGGTTCTGACTGGGGGGTGTGGCCTCTGGTCCTCAGGGGCGGTGTCAGATCCGGGCGGAGGCAGACTGGGCGTGTACATGGTGCTGGTGGGCGTGCTGGCGCTGCTGGTGGTGGGCGTGTGCTCGGCGTGTGCGCTCCTGATGTCCCGCCTCCACCGGCGCCAGCCAACCAAAGACCAGGAGGAGCAGGCCGCCGCCCACGTCAACAACCAGCGGCCCTTCTGCACGCTGATACGCAACCTGGAGCGCAGCGAGGCCCTGGCCCCGCCCCCTGGGGAGGAGTTGGAGTTGGCTCCGCCCTCCCCGCTCCTGAAAGCCCACGACAAGCTGGACATCTGCAATCGCCAGCGTGAGAAGCTCAACCGCCTTCAGGAGCTCCAGGTCTGACGCTTTTTTTTGTCGTTTTTTCGTTCGTTTCGTTTCCGCAGCTCATGCACATTTTGGGACGCTACGCTCAGGAAACGGCGTCATGATCAACGTGACGGGAAAAGGACAGTCAGACTTGAACGAATGGAGGAAAAAACTAAAAAATCCAATGGTTCTAAATTATAATTGCCAGTCGTTCTTTCTACGTGTGTGTGTGAGTGTGTGCGAGTTTTAATTTGTATATATGTATAGATGTTTATATTTGGGTGTGTACATTTATACACGTGTAATATATCAATATATGCACGCATTTATATATATAGTTGTGAGTGTGTGTGTGTCCACAAAATGAGCTAATTTCTCTCACTTCTTACCAGCCAATCAGAGAACTTTGTTTTTGCCGTTCTAGCGTTTTAAAAACGTGCGGCGGATTTGAAATCAGATCATTGTGTGCAACACGTCGCTAAACGTATGTGCAAAACGCATCTTTGTTCTGCGTCTCGGGTGATTTAAGTGTGTGGGTTCTTTTTCAAATTTAGAAAAAAAATGTCCCAACTATTCAGGTGTATATACGTACTGTGTGTGTGTGTGTGTGTGTGTGTGTGTGTGTGTGTATTTATATACATGTATTTATAAATGCACAATGAGGTTGGTTTAACTTAACTGCCGTTTTACGACCCTGGTGGAAGACGAGATTTTGACAAAATGAAATTACTTTTTTTTATTTTATTTTTTTCTTGTATACAGTCAGCAGAGGACAAAAAAAAAAAAAAAAAAACAATTTCACACTCCAAAATGCAGTTTGCAATTTTAAACATACGAGCTTAAATTCCGATACAAATTCTGATATTTCCAAGTATTTACAATATTTAAGATACAAGTTTACACTCGTGTATATTTGTACACTTATGTGCAAGTGTGTGTGACTGTAAAACGAATGGTTTGCCACCTCGGCATTATGGGAACAAAAGTCCCGATGTAAAAGTGCCACGTCTCAGAGTCTTGCTACACTTTGCAATGCAGTTGTAACAAGTTTTTGTAATGTATTTAGCGCCGTTGTACATATTTGTACAGTTTTTTTTTCTGCGTCTGAGTCTTCACTTCCTCTTTTTACAGATTTTACAGCAGATTGGAATTAAAAGCATTTATTAATCGATGTGGATTACAGTCGTGACCTTCGTTTGTTCGCTTAACCTTGTTCTCCCTTCACAGTGGATTACGCAAGCAGACAAAAAAATTAAAAAATAAATAAAAAATTGCAGAACGTATAAAGATATAAATCAGGGCTGCTGATGAGGCCGAAGCGTGACCTTTGACCTGGGCTTTTCCTGACCCACCCGTCAGTGAGGAAGCGGCGGGCCGGAATGGGATCCAGACTTTTTCCTGGAAGATTGTTGGATAACGCTTCTGAATTTCGTCTTTCGCAGAAGCAGGTCACCGTGCCGGCGGCTGCTTTAAGTCCAAAGAAAGAAAGGCTAATGACGGAGTGAGCCACGCTAACAAACGCCGCCTCGCGTCTTTCTAAACACGAAATATTTTAACGATGTAAGAGAGCGTAGATTTAATCTGGTGCGAAAATATAAAAACATCTCTACGTTTGTCTGTATTCAAGTTGTCAATTATAAAGACAAAAAAAAAAGGTTTGCAGCTCTACAGCGCCACCCAGTGGCTGACTGTGGTGTTTACAGCCTTGAAATGCTTGAAAATCAGTCGTTTTCAAGGCCTTGTAAATGCTTGAATTTGATTTCAAGCACTTTTTGTAATTAAACTTATTTCACAACAAACAAATACCGTAATACCCCAACTTACGAAACGAAAGGTACATTTTTTGTGGGAAAAAATGTCATAAATCAGGTCGTAATTAACATGCAAAAGCCCTAATAAGTTCCAAGCCTTTTCCAAGACAGATTTTTTTATAATATGATAAAATATTGTAATAAATGTAAAAAAAAAAAAATAATAATAAACTTATTAATTAACAGTAATTGGGAAAAAAAAACGTTAAATGAGTACTATGGTACTAAATCATCAATTAGTAAAAAAAAATCAGCTTATCTGTCTGTGTTCCCTCTTTGTTTTTGTGTCGTACGTAAACAAATTTATGTGCTAAACTAAACTAACATCGACTAGATCAATCGCTTACTGAACTGCAATTACAAAGCAAAACTCACTTTTTGTCTGTTTTCGCGTAATATCTTTTAAAATGTCATTCACAATGGCTTCGTTTAGACTGTATTTAGGCAGACTTTTAAACATATTTTACCTCAACTATACGGTGTTGGAAAAGCTTAAACGTGGATCTTGAAAGTGCTTGAATTTGACTTTCCAGAAAGCGTAGGAGCCTGTGGAGGCTTTGTTCATCACGACTGCGTGACTCTGAGACGCCGTTTGTCCGTGTGAAAGGCAAGATTCGGTGTCTCATGCGCTGCGCTGAAGCACGCAGCCTCGAGCGTTTGTCTTGAGCGTAGAAGCATCAGCAGAACTAGTCGAGCGAGTTGCAACGCGAAGCCGAATATTAAAAGCTCGAGGGGAAAAATGCGGTTTGGGTTTCACGGCGTCATCGGTATTTCCCGGCGAAATCTCGTCACTGACCAGCTGAAGTGAAGCAGGTTCGTCTTCCGCGTCACCTTGTTCTGGAGCTGATGCTGAGGGGAAGGTCACGTGCTGGAGCTCAGGAGGTTCTGCTGCTGGAGTCTCGCTGCTAAACACACACAAACTCACTCAATCAACACCTTTCCCTCAGAAAAAGTCCCGAGCCGCGCGGTGTGATTGCTTTCGTGAATAGAAGAATGACTTGATTTTCTTTCCGTCAATCACGACTCGTTCCCTCTATCGGATTACACAAGCACGTGAGAAACGTCACTACGAATGTGAATTGTAGAACGTTCTTTTGTTTTCAACACCTTTGAGACGGTTAAAACTGTGAAGTGTCTTACAAATGCTCAGAAGTTGCACTCTTGTTGTTACGTTTAATATTGTCGTTTTTTGGTGGTTATTCGTAAGCCTCGATTTAAATTTTTGTAAGTTTAACAATAATTACTCACTCCTTTTTTTCCTGCAGTTTTGTGGCTTTTTTTTTTTTAGTTTCTCCGTCAGTCGCTACATGTTTAAAAGAGAAGACGACTGATGAATTAAGGCACGTCGGAGCGATTTTTGTTTTACATTTTTTTTTTACAAGTCTGCAACCTTCTCAACGTTTAAAAAAAGCACTAAAAACTGAGCTCTTTCACCAGCACCTTAACACTGATTAAAACAAATAATAAAATCCTTTGTCTTGTGTTGACTGTTGTTGTTGACTGTCATAAAAGCGTTTGGATAAAAGCGTCTGCCAAAAGACTGTAAAGTAAAGTACATTGCAGAAATTCACAAATTTACCGGATTTACCAAAAACATTTTTTTGCAGAAGGATCCGGAACTTAATTGTGCCGATAAACAAGTTTATAAGGGTCAACAAATTAATTGAAAATTAATCAAGATCAACGTATGAGGATCAAATCATTCCAGGTCAAGTATTTCAATGACTTTCCCTTGAGTCACGTGACGTTACCAGGCTCCGCCCACCCCGTTACCTTGAAGAGATTAAACACTGAGCAACAAGAGCAGCTTATACTATAAAAACCACGAGGTTACACGACTAAATTGTAACAGGTTTTTTAGTTCGAGTGGAAACATAGTTACACTTTCTTATCTACAACAGAACTGCTCGTTTGATACTTTCAATAAAAAAAAAACTACTTTTGTTTCCAAATTGTGCAAGTTATTTGTTTTTTATTTATTTATAAACAAGCATTTATATTCTGTGCGACAATGAAAGGCTTTTTCAATTCAATTCACTTGTTTTATAAGAACAATTATTACTTTTTATTTGGACAATAGATATTCTTCTTTTTTTAAGACTCTTTCTCAGATACACAGATAAATGAACGGTTTTCTTTTTTAAAGACTATTTCCCCCCCTAATTTGCATAGTGACTTTGCGTTGGTCTCGAACTTAGAAAAGCGCTATATAAATAAACTTGAACTTGAACTCGAACTTTTTTTTTTTAAGAACAAAAAAAAATTGTAGTTAATAAAACAATTGTTCACTAATCATAACGGTGTTGAAATGTTGAACTGGTGTGGACTTTGGCGTGACCTCTGACCCGGATGGCTCTGCTCTGAGCTGAGGCTGTGATTGGTCAGGCCGTCTCCTCCGCTCTGCAGCCGCTGGAAAGAGTCGAAGTTGACGGAGGCGTCGTCTTCTGAGAGACTGTGAGCGATCTGACCATCACCAGGACGACACACCTCGAAACGCACCCACTGGTACCTGAAGCACAGAAAGAGAGGGAGAGAGAGAGAGAGAGAGAGAGAGAGACAGAGAGAGAGAGAGAGAGAGAGAGAGAGAGAGAGAGAGAGAGAGAGAGAGAGAGAGAGAGAGAGAGAGAGAGAGAGAGAGACAGAGAGAGAGAGAGAGAGAGACAGAGAGAGAGAGACAGAGAGAGAGAGAGAGAGAGAGAGAGGGAGAGAGAGAGACAGACAGAGAGGAGAGAGAGAAGCTTGTCACACACACACTGAATCAGAAAGTGTGTCACTCACTTTGTCACGCTTTCTCTCTCTTACGCACACACACTCTCACACTCTATCTCTGTTACTATGTTTCTCTTACATACTCACTTTTTCTCTATCATTCTTTATTTTCTCTCGCTCTCTCTCTCTCTTTCACACACAGACACAGTGACAGAGACAGAAAAGAGTCACTCACATTGACAAACTCACTTTGTCACGCTTACTCTCTCTCTCACACACACTCTCTGTTACTTTGTTTCTCTCACTTTTTCTCTATCATTCTTTATCTCTCTCTCACACACACACACAGTGAAAGAGAGAAAGTGTCACATTGACAAACTCACTCACTTTGTCACGCTTTCTCTCTCTCTCTCACACACTCACACACACACACACTCTCTGTTACTTTGTTTCTCTTACATACTCACTTTTTCTCTATCATCCTTTATCTCACTCTCACACACACACACAGTGAGAATGTGTGTCACTCGCACTGACAAACTCACACACTTTGTCACGCTTTCTCTCTCACACACACACACACACAGTGAGAAAGTGTGTCACTCGCATTGAGAAACTCACTCACTTTGTCACCGTTACTCTGTCTCTCACACACACATACACTCTCTCTCTTACACAGACACACTCACACACACACACACACACTTGCTGCACTTGCGGGCACCAGGGCAGCTCTGAATCAGGTTCTGGATGGTGGGGTGTGTGAAGCCGAAGAAGTCTGCTCCGGCCGGGGTGACGTGACTCAGAGGTTTGTCCCTGTCACAGTGAAAAAACACATGAATAAATCAGCATCGAGTCAAACACGCCTGTGTAATCATCAACAAAGCGTTTCATTATTACTGAAAAATATATAATGGAGTTTAATTAAAATAATGGTCTGAAAAGGATGTCACGATGTGTGTGCAAATTGTCTTTTGAGCGGCTAAATGTTTGAATGTCTGAGAAACTGTACTTTGACTTTGTATGCATTTTTGGTGTGTGTGTATGTGTATGTGTGTGTGTGTGTGTGTGTGTGTGTGTGTGTGTGTGTGTGTGTGTCAGAGAGATTGAACAAGTTTTGTGCTAAGTGTGTGACCGTGTGTAAAAATGTGTGTGTGTGTGTGTGTGTGTGTGTGTGAGAGAGAGCGGGAGATTGTGTGTTTTATGTTTTAAGAGTGTGTGAGCAATGCATGTTTAAAAAGTGTGTGCGTGTGTGTGTGTGTGTGTGTGTGAGAAAGAGGTTGAACGTGTTTTATGCTTTAAGAGTGTGTGAGATGTTTAAAAAATGTGTGTGTGTGTGTGTGTGTGTGTGTCTGAAGTGTCTTTTGAGGGACAAAATGTTTGAGAAACTACTTTGAATGCATTTGTGTGTGTGTGTGTGTGTGTGTGTGTGTCTGTTAGACAGAGTGAGTGTTATGTGTGTGTGCAAGCATGAGAAAGTGTGTTGAGCGTGTGGCTGCATTCACGTTTGAGTCGAGTGTGTGTGTGTGTGTGTGTGTGTTTGTTAAACTCGCTATCAGAACAACCTGCATATCAAATTCTGATCAAGATCCCTAAAAAAAAAAAAGGTGTAATCTGTGCATCACATGACTATCATTCCTCTGTGGCTTGGACTCTGGGGTGTAATGGCGTGTTGACCTGCGGGCACAGACGCTCCTGAGCAGGTGTGTGTGGCAGGTGATGGCGCAGGAAGCCACGATGGCGTTTTGAGGCTCGTCTTCAGGAGCGATCTCAAACTAAACACAACGAGAGGCGAGAAAACGACACTGCGTGAGGTGGACGTGACCAGGAACCAGGGGTGTGAGGTACTTGAGTAAATGTACTTCGTTACTTGACTTAAGTATGTTTTTGGCTAAAACAAATAGAAGCAACTTTTACTCTCTACTCCACTGCATTTGTGATTGAGTAACTGTACTTTTCACTCCACTACATTTGAACTGACACTTATCGTAACTCGTTACATTGTGATTGTGCGCGACGAGATTTATACCGCGGTTAATTTCTTGGGCGGACGAGGTGAATATCGCCATCTTTAGGCTGCTGAAGGTAATGGAGGCTATTTGTCAATTAGAAACCACAAGAACACGAATGAATTAGGGGCGTAAAAATGTGTTTTACAAATGTTATTAAATATTATATAACATTTCATAATACATATAATATATAATTTACTAATCAGATTAATCGTGTTTTTTTTTTATTTCTACTTGCAAATTTAAGTGAGTTCAAATTTTTATTTAATTTTAAAATTTAAAATTGAGACTGACTTTTTGTTCTTTTTATCTACTTTGTTCTACCAGTTTTCAAACATTGAGGTCAAATTCTGTTTCTGTCTTGGAAAACAATAGTTTGTTTTTTACATTTCTTCTTTTGTTTGGGCCTATATTGAGCACAGATAAAAATACTTGAGTTCTTTTAAAATACTTTGCTACTTTGACTCAAGTCTTTTCGAAATTGGTGACTTGTTACTTGTTTTGGAGTAATTTTGACAGTAAGTATCTGTACTTTTACTCAAGTACGACTGTCGGCTACTCTTCACACCCCTGCCAGGAACAGACGCTGATGAGGCGGAGAGCGCGCACCTGTGGCCCGTGTCCTCCATCTTTAATCTGGCAGGTGTAGAGACACTTCTGCTCCGGGTTCTTCATGCTGGCGAACACCCGCGTGCTGCAGAAGCCCACAGGGTAGATGGCGGTTTCGTCGTGAAAAGCAGTTCTGTCTGTGATGATCTGAGGAGATAAAGCGTCACGTGATGTGAAGAGCGCCACACAGCCCTACTCCAGTAAAAGCACTGATACTTGAGTGAAAGTAGAGATACCTGCTGTAAAAATCACTCCACTACAAGTCACCAGTTTCAAAAAGACTTAAAAATCCGCTCTTTATTTATTTATTTTTATTTTATTGTATTTTACTTAAACTAATTCTACGTTACTCTGTACTGAATATAGGCAAAAAAAAGAAATGTGAAGAAAAACTATCAGGTTTTGTTTTCTAATACAGAAACGGAATTGAGAGGGATAGTTTGTCTGTACAATACTGTTTTGAATGGTTATTTGGGTGAAAAAAAAAAAAAAAATGTCATACTCTGTACATCTGTACATGTTTACATTCAACTTTTTGCCTAATAAAAATTGTAAAAAAAAAAAATTAAAAAAAAAAATAAATGAATTAGCTCTCCTATCTACAAAAAAAAATACACTGTTTAAAAAAATGCAAAGCTCAAATGTGCAAAGAAAACAAATGTAGATATAAAATACAATTGTGATTAGTATATTATATATATAATAAAATTATACATGATATAATAAAATTAGTAAAACACATACATGAAGGTCTAGTTTGAGTAGCTTCTCGAGTGATTAGGACGGTTTCTCTGCATTAAGATTATACAAAGAGATGCAGTGCACTTAGTAAACTACATATAAATTCAATGAAAAGCACATCACAAACAAAAGACCTGGAAGATCTGTGTAGTTTAACTTGACAATAAACAAAAATCACTTTAACATTATAGAGCAACTTGCTTCATCAAATATGACGGTGAATTTTTAAAAGCGCTTTTTTTGTTCCAGTACCTTCAGCAGCCAATAGATGCACACAATCACAATGTAACATTAACGATAAGTGTCCATTCAAATGTAGTTCAGATACTCAATCATAAATGTAGTGGAGTAAAGAGTACAGATACTCAATCATAAATGTAGTGGAGTAAAGAGTACAGATACTCAATCATAAATGTAGAGAGTAAAAGTTGCTTATATTTTATTAAGTAAAGCAACAAAAACCATTTACTCAAGTACTTTCCACCTGTGTCCACTGACCTCTCCCAGACTGTAGACGGTGAGGCCGCCCAGCACGATGGGGAAGACGGGCCTTCCGGAAGCGTCCAGCGAGATGGGCTGCACCAGCTTGCGCACGCCACCCTCCGGCAACTTCCGTTTCTTGCAGATCTTCTTCACCACTGTTGAAAATGGACAAAAAAAGGGGGATTTTCGACGGTGAAATGGCGCCATCTTGCGGAGCACGACACACTCACGCTCGTCCCGTCCTCGCTCTTTGCGCTCTTTTTTGGGCTTCTTCAGCAGGCTGTCCTCGGCGCTCTGGCTGAGGGTCACCGGCTGGGCCACGCCCCCTGGAGTCCCGGGACACGTGGTTTGGGGCGCGTGTGCGGGGCAGCTGGGGCCTGGCTCGCCTTCAGGCACGCTCTGGTACTGCAGCAGAGACTTCAGCAGGAATCTGAGGGGAAGTAGCGATGCTTGGACACCGAAACCAGCGAAGAACGGTGTCTATGATGTAAAGCGTAATTACCTCCTTTCTTCTTTGGCCCTGACGAACTTTTCTTCCAGGTGGGCGATCTCGTCATAAAGAGCCGCATTTTCCTGGACACAGGAATCATTGATATTATTATAATATAATATTATTATATTAAATCTGTAATAGAGCGCCACCGTGACTGAAGGGTTGATAATAAGAAGGCCGCCTCTATTAGAAGGACACTTTTATACTATAATGTAATATGCGTTTTCAGTGCGATTAATTATTAACTTTCTGCATTTGTTCCTTTTGCCATATACAAAATGTGTGGTCTGTGACGTCTTCTCATCAAAAAAAATGCATTTATTTCGTCTTTAAATTATGACCGGCTTACTTATTGCTTTTAGATGAAAAATACAGTGCCACCCTCTAATAGAAGGCCACCAGGACGGAAGCGTTTTTAACGCCATTTATAATTTTATTTTATTATTTTATATTAATTTATATTATATTAATAATTTTTTACATTATTTTTTATTTTAAATTATTTTATATTAATTTATATTATATTTTATTATTAATATTTATATTTTACAATATTTTTAAACATATGAATGAGTAATATATGTAGGATAAAATATACACACGTACAAATATCATGGCGCGGGCGGCCTTTCGCAAGCGCGTGTACTTCAGACGGTACTTCTCGTTCTGGTTTTTGCGAGGAGCTTTCCGCGTCTTGGCCTTGGTGTCTGTGTGATTCGATGAGGAAGACGGAGCTCCGAGAGACGAGCCCGAACCGGAGCTAGAGAAGGTGGACTGAGTGGAGAAAGCCTGCAGGGCAAACTGTCTCTCTTCATCCGTCTGCATGTCAAGAAAAGATAGTTTGATTATCAAAACACACACACACACACACACACACACACACACACACACACACATTTTAAAAACTCAACTGGCATTAAAAATATACTGGTGTACTTTACTACTCAACTTTCAATATAAAATCTAAGACTGTGTGTGTGTGTGTGTGTGTGTGTGTGTGTGTGTGTGTGTGCGTGTGTGTGTCTGTAATCATAACGAAAAAATTGCAACGCCAGAAAAGCGCAATTCCAAATTGTGCACGGCTATTTTTATTTATCATTTATGAATTTTTTTATACTAATTGTACAAACTGCGAGATCCTTGTGCACACGCCGAAGACGTCAACCAATCAGTTACTCGCAAATCATGACGCATCAGAGTACGAGAAGAGAACAATTATGAAAAAGAATTAATCTGTTCATTCAGCTTCAGGAAAAAGCCGTTGTGGTCTATTGGCTTACTGACTGATCGACTGGAAAATTGCTTTACTTTGTGGAGCTTTTCCGTGTGTGTGTGTGTGTGTGTGTGTGTGTGTGTGTGTGTGTGTGTGAGTTCAATAAAGGGCAATGTGAGAAATGAAAACGAACGTACATCCACATTTCTTACATTGCCTAGGCATTCTATACAATGTCTGAAAGGCAAACCAACAGAGTGTAATACATAATAAATAGCAATAAATCCTGAAAATTGTGTGGGAAAAAAAAAACTTGGAAAAAATCTTCAAGGTTTATAAAGAAGTGCAGAAACCGAAGTGAGTCAGCAGACGAGTTTATGATGACACAACGCTTTAGTTATAACAATAATAAAAGCATAAAAATGTTAGTACGATAAAAAATAAATCAATACAAATCATGAAATGTAATAGAATTACTACATTTAAGATATCATTATTATTTTACTTTGCATATTCATTTTTTGATTAAGTAAATAAACATTGTTAATTACTGCATTTAAGCTTTCACTCTTTACTTTTGTTTATTATTCATTTTAAAATTATTCGATTGTTTTTCATCTGTAATTATCACGTGAAACCACATCTCCGTCTCAAACTGTTTGGATCGTCAGACACCGTGGAAATAAACCTTTACGATTCTCACAAGAGGTTTTAAACGTTCAACACTACACCACAGACGCAGTGTGTATCACAGATCTCCACACACACACACAAAACATGAGGATGAACGTGATTGGACGGCGATCTAAGATGAAGACACGGAGCGTGAAGGAGGTTGAACTGAAGTCTAGCTGAAGCTCCGCTGACGGACTTACCAACAGCGCAAACACTCCGTTCCTGCTCTCAATCCTCTTGAAGCGTCTGCTGCCTTTCTGTGTCTGCAACACAGCGCAAAGCTAAACACTGCTCTGGTCTTCACACCATCACACCATCTCACTGTTCACCGCTTTACATCGTCAATTCTAGAGAGGATAGAGAGGTTTTGTGTTCCTAGCCACTGTCGCCATCTAGCCTGCTCTTCTGGTCTGAGCCCATAATCTGAACAACAATGGACATTTTTCTTCTTTAAAAACTAGTTTTCCCCCTAATTTGAATAGTGACTTTGCGTTGGTCTCGGACTAAGAAAAGCGCCATATAAATAAACTTGAACTTGTTTCTACCCTGGTCCAAAAGTGAGAAAACTAAATAAAACAAAAAACTTCTAATATAGTTGATCAAAAGTGTCTTTCACTTCATTTGTTCTCGTTTAAAACAGAGATACTCAGTTAATACGTAGCTAAGATTTCTTTTAGACTGATACTGTTTTTTTTCTTTTTAATTACCGTATTTTCTGGACTATAAGCTGCTACTTTTTTCACAGGTTTTGAACCATGCGGCTTATACAAAGCTGCGGCTATTCTGCAGATTTTTTGATACTGTAGATAAATACGGTAGATACAGTTTATTTTCTCTTTTTTTCTGTCGTATTTTAATCAGCAAAGTTGCTGCCGTGTTAAAATGCAGGTGAGGAAAGGATCTATTTAGTTACACACATGTACATTTACTATTCAAAATCGTTCATAGAGCGGATGCGGCTTATATACAGGTTCGGCTTATAGTCCAGAAAATACGGTATTTATATTTATTCACTAATTATTTTGTTATTCATTTTCAGTGTGAAATCATTATTTATGTTTAAATCGAACTTTTTTCACTTAGTTTTAAGTCCAATGAAAGAAACATGTAAACAACGTAAATTGTGTGTTTTTTTTTTATTATCTTTTTTATTTGTCCTGTATTATTAGGCTATTGAGCGGCAATAAACAACTTAAAATATATAAGAAGTTTTCAGGTTATTTTCTTAACCAATAGCTTGTTGAATTTAATGAATGCATAATAATCAAGATAACCGTGATTATTCTATAATCACGTACAACCAAACGCACACGTACAAATAATACAACTATACTCTATTATTCAGACTATAATCGTACACTAATAATCAACAATCGTAGCATCCCTTCTCTGATCTTCCCCTCTCTCTTCCCACTACAGAACAAAGCTGCGCATGTATGAACAAAAATAAAACACAGATGAAGAAGTCATGCGTCAATGAGGAATCGTGCGTTATGAGGGACAGAAATGGTCCGGCGGCGTCACGTGGAACCTTGAGTCTCACCTCTCGGTACATCACGGCCTCCAGACTGGACTTGGCACTGAGGAACAAGCAGAGCAGATGATTAGTAGTGACCGGTGCAGATGTGTCTGGACCACAGAACCATCAGTACTTGGACTGGACGAGTCCCCGGTCAATGATCCTCTGCTTGATCTCCTTGATGTGCATGGGCCGACCAGCTTCTTCCAGAACAATCTGCACAGGATGAGATGGAGATGATGAAGGAGTGTGAAGCGTGTGACATGATGGAGGACGTCACCTGCGCAGCGTCCAGCCACGTCAGGTTCGGCTTTTCCACAACGTCGCTTGGCGTTTCTCTGAAAGAATAAACAGAAAGATGAACCACCTTTGGGTTGAGTTCAAGTTCAGGTTTATTTATACACAGTGGTGCTTTTCTTAGTTGGAGACCAGTGCAAAGTCGCTATGTGAATTAGGGGAGAAATAGTTTTTAAAGAAGAAAAATGTCCATTATTTTTTTGTGTTAAAAAATTGGGGAGGAAAAAAAAAAGAGTCAGTTAAAAAAAGAAAAATTTTGTCCATCGTTGTTCAGACCAGAAGTTATTGAACTTATAGATGCTCACATGGGCAAGACCAATAGCTATTACCAGGACCGACAAACCATTAATTGTTGCACAGATACATTATAAACGTACAAAAACGTAGTAACAATAGAAAAAATAATAATAAAGACCCAGAATGCAAGTTTGCCTTCAGCATTTTATCGTCAGTTATGTTACACTTTAAACATCTTCACTCTAGTCTACATGGACCACTTGAGTCCCTTTTTGTATTTTGTATATTTCTCATTTTATTGTATTTATATATATTTTTTTTCATAGTTTTTCCTTGTTTTTTTTTTTTTTCCATATTTTAATCCTTATTTATTTTGTATTTTATTGCACTTTTTATTGTGTTTCTTTCTCGCATTTTTAAATGCTGGACGATTGTGAAATACATTTCATTGAATGTTGTAATATGTATAATGTGTATATGACATTTAAAATTTGAAATTGTCTGTTATTGTTTTATTATTTTTATTTAATTTAAATAGAATTAAATTTCAAGATTTTTTGGTACATTGTCCTTTCGTGTTGTACGGTTTTATTTTTTTCATTGTTATGCATGTTGGTCAGTCTGCTGAGATTTAAAGTGCTTTACAAATAAAAATGACTTGACTCTACACAGAGCTAGAAAAAACATATACAGAATAAAATGTTTCACATTCATAGAAGATATTTTAACTATATACTCATACACATTTGAATATCATGTATATGTTTTACTTATTTTACACACACACACACACACACACACACACACACACACACACACACACACACGCACACACACTTTAAGTATCTTTTCTTTATCCATCTGACAATCTATCGTGTGCGCCCCGCTTTGTCGCCCTCTGTCGGCAGAAAGCGCAACCAACAACTTGAAAGTGACTTATTGGATTGAAAAATCCTTTATTAGTCTCACAGCAGGGAAACTTATTGATGCTTACAGGGATAAAAAATAATCCAGGTGTAAAAAGATAAGAGAAATACATGTTCGGTGTCATTTAATAGTGCTTCAAAAATGCAAAATTCATCTATAATACATGCGCGTGCACGTAGTACGTAGCTTGTGTCCGTCTGGCGTGACCAATGGATTTAGAAAAAAATAACAAATGCGTCATTACGTGGTTTTAATAAAACTAAGAGATAAAAAATTTAAAATATATATATTTAAATAATATTTTAAAATGAAGAAGGCGACTGAATCAGAAAGGAGAATTGAAATGGTGAAGACCCCCATCGGGACTTACGCGTCCAGACTCTCGGCGGCTCCGGTCAGGCTGCTGACGCTGTCCAGCGCCGGGAAGAGAGAATAACTGCCCTGTCCGTCCGCCTCCATCTCCGTCTCAAAGTTCAGCGAATCCATCAGTTCTTCAGCTCTCAAACCGCAACTCCGCCACAACTCACGGCTAGGCTAGTAGCTAAACAGCTAAGCAGCTAAGCTACATTCAAGCACACTACAGGGTTACATGCAGCTGCGCTTCCGTCGGTCCCTTTTCGATAATTACCTATATATGTGCTATTGTAATTTGTAGAGTCGAGAGTAAAAGAAAGCGGTGTTTTGTTTTGTTCAGACGTTTGTGTTTAGCCGGTCAAAACGAACTAGGAACTAATGTTCAATGAGTTTGTCGGGGACGCATTTGTAAAGCACACTTTCCGGCGCTTTAGCGACCTCTGCTGGAAAGCTGCGTATTTCTCAGCGGAATTACAGATGTGGACATTAAAAAACGTGTACAGTATTAGCGCAGGGGTGTAAAGAGTACTGGACAGCCATACTTGAGTAAAAGTACAGATACTTACTGTAAACATTACTCCATTACAAGTAACGAGTCACCAATTTCAAAAAGACTTGAGTCAAAGTAGCAAAGTATCCAATTATAAAAGAACTTAAGTATTAAAAAGTATTTTATCCGTGCTCAGTATAGGCACAAAAATCCCCTAATTCGCGTTCATGTGGTTTCTAATTCACAAATAGCGTCCATTACCTTCAGCAGCCTAAAGATGGCGATATTCACCTCGTCCGCCCAAGAAATTAACTGCGGTATCTAAATGCAACGAGTAACGAGAAGTGTCCATTAAAATGTAGTGGAGTGAAAAGTACTGCTACTCAATCAGAAATGCAGTGGAGTAGAGAGTAAAAGTTTTATTTTTGATTTTCATGCAAGTACAAAGTAGCTAAAAACATACTTAAGTAACAAAGTACATTTACTCAAGTACCTTACACCCCTGAGTATTAGGTCATATTTACTGATTAAAAAGAAATGTTGCTTCATTTGGTGAGTTAGCATGTTTTCAGCGCTTTATGGTTTTTTGAAATGTATGACTCTCCATTTACTTCGCTACAATTTGCCACCATGAGACTAATAAAAGCAGCATTATTTATTGGTTACACATTAAAAATGCATAAATCACGCATGTCCGTCATCAATCAGGAACAATATCATATCAGAGTAGGTAAATTCACCCTACAATAGCATCAATTTCAAAGCACTTCTTTTTCCAAACATTTTATTTGTACTTTATTAGGCGTTTTATATTTGATTTGAACATTGATAAATAGATTTTTTTTGCATGCAAGGACCAAACTCAAACATCTATCTCTACTGCCATCACGCTTCAGAAACATCTGTTGCTCTTCAAAGCTTTGGAAACCTTCGGACCTTAAACTGAACTTGGTTGATATATTTGTCTGAAAGTCCGGCGTCCCTGCAGAAGAAAAGAGAAGATCTTAGGAGTGAGAGCAGAGAACACGGACTATGAGTCAGATATTATAGCAGCCATGAGCTCAGGTCCTAAAAGACTTTTACAAATGCCGGTAATTATTAAAAAAAGTGTGACATTTTGCAAAAAAAAATTGGAAATATATATATTTTTTAGACGAGTCAGTGTAGACAACACTTCAGTGATCGATACACGTTTTAGATAGATAGCATTATTTCCATTTCCTTCAAGCTAATTTTCACGTTCAACCGATTTGTTTCGGAAAATATCAGTTTTTTTTTTAAATAATTATTTTTAAAACGTGAAGATCTGAGCTCATCACTGAATTTATTCAAAATAGAATGTATTGATTCTGTACTCGTGTTGAAGAAAAAAAAACCCACTGTGAGTAATGTACAGCACATTGTGCACTGTTATATTTCTATATAACACTTTTGTCTTTTCAATCTTCAGACACCTTAAACTGGACACTTTTCTGGAGTCATTTTTTTTGTATTTTACTCACTTTGTGTACTTTTTGTACGTTATTCGATTGTATTTTTATCTTGGAAATGATCTATTAGTAGTATGTTTATTTCTATTTCATATTTTATCTTTATTTCTATTGCTTTTATCGTACTTCTATTCTTTATCTTTATATTGTATTTCCCCTTTGCACATTTTGTAGTATCTCGCTCTTTCCCATAATACACGTTTGAAAGGGAGTAGAAAGAAGTAACAACTTTCGTAACTTGTAATTAATTTGTAGCTAATAATGTTGTCAACAAATACGTTTGGTTGCAACTTTTATCATTGTAAATGTGCTTTTAAATAAAATGAAACTACGTTGTACGTTGTATCTTTATATCTATTGCTTCTATCGCACTTCTATTCTTTCTCTTTAAATCGTATTTCCGTTTGCACATTTTGTAGCATCTCCCCATCCCTGTGTTTAAATGCTGGAACCATCAAAAACACATTTCACTACCACGTATAATGTGACAAACGAAATGAGAACTTTGACACACTTGAGTTCTCTCATCTTCTTCTCTTTGGCCTCGACCAGACGAGCCGTGCGGTTCCGCGCCTCCTCCTCCATCTGCTCTCTCTCTCGATAGCGTTCCCTTCGCTCGGTGACGGTCCGCATCTCTTTATCTCGGACCTGCTGCCTCACAGCCTCAGCGTGCTGGTGGATCTTCTTCAGCCGCTCCTTCTCTTTCTCTTCCTCCATCTCGATCTGCTCCTGCTGCGCCCTGAAACGCACAGAACATTAAACACGGAGAATATTTCAATCTGGTTCCTAGTGGACAAAAACTCCACAAAACTCAAGTTTACTTTCTTCTAATTGCTAACTTTCAGACGCTTCAGTCTCTAATTCATGCTCTGCTAACTTCAAGACTGGACTATAGTAAATCGTGACTAATTCGAAATGAAAAACGTGAGCCCATTACACTCTAATTGGCTACCAGTTAAGTCCCGTATAGTTTTCTAGATCTACGTTTTTAAAGCTCTTCATGGTCTCGTCCTCTACACATTTGCAATCTTCTGTCTTAGTCCAATAATCAATTATCAACCTTTTGCTGTTGGATTGATCTCCTGATTCTCAACAACTTTTTGGTTTGTTATTTTCAGTGTGAAATTATTATTCATGTTTAAATGAATAAAAACTTTTTTCAAGTCCAAAGAAAGAAACGTGAATGTAAATTGTTTTCTCCTGTATTACTTGGTTATTGAGCACCAATACATAACTTAAAATTTAAGAAGTTTTCATGTTATTTTCTTAACTAATAGTGTTTGAAATGAATGAATGCATAATATTCGTGATAATAGGTTTTTGTTCCGTTTTATTTTATTTGTTTTATTTATTTTAAAATAAGAGTCCTGTCTTCATATTCGGACCAGATCATTTCCAGAACAGGAATAAGACCAGCTTCTTTTCTGGTTTGAAAATCAATGTTGTATCTGTAGTTAATTGTATTATATAGCATTTAACTGTTTACATCTTATTTATTTATTTATTCAAACATGTGTACGTAACAAATAATAACAACGTCAAACCACAACAACATAATAGTAATAATCATAATAATAATAATAATAAAAATAATAATACAATCATCTCGTTCTTTCCCATAATACACGTTTGAAAGGGAGTAGAAAGAAGTACAACTTTTGTAACTTGTAATTAATTTGTAACTAATAATGTTGCAAACAAATACGTTTGGTTGCAACTTTTATTATTGTAAATGTGCTTTTAAATAAATCTTATCTGTGTTTTACCTGCGGACCCTCTCGAACTCGGCTCGGTCCCGTCCCACCTCAAACGACTGAAAACGTTCCTTCTGGGCGATTTGCTCCAAGCGAGCAGCCAGAAGCTTCGAGGCCTCCACCTTTTTCTTCTGAGCCTCTTCTTTCTCCTTTCTTCTCCATTCCTTGATGGTGTCCTCCAGGTTTCTCTGAGCCCTCAAGGCGTCCTCAAAAAATGAAAGAGAGAAAACCATTCGGTTCCAGATTTCACTTTTGACATTATTTTTCTTTTGATCTGATTGATTTTTAGCGTAGAAGTACTGTAACACACTCCTTTATCCAAGGACTGTAAGAACGTTTTTACAAATACACACACACACACACACACACACACACGCTGCACATACAACATGCTTTCTCTTAAAATCCAAACAGTGACGTGTGTTTGTGTGTGTATTTTTAGACAAACACAAAAAATGTCTTTTGAAAAAAATATGTCTTTTGAAAAAAAATACGTTCAACGTCGTGCTTTTGTACCTGTGAAGATTTAAAGTCTCGGTCTCGTTCCTGTAGAGCTCTTAGTCGAGCCACATCCCTCTCTTTTTCTCTCTTGATCCGGTTTTGCTCGGCTTCAAACTCTGCTTCTCGTTTCTGGAATAGGAACACGTAGAAATAAGTATTTTAGAAGCAGTTTTTATACAAATACGTCTGGGATTTCCCAGTAGCTCCGTCAGTAGAGCGCTGGTGTTTCGGGTTCACAGGACCATGGGTTCGATTCCCAGGAAAAGCAGGAAGTTGTGGATAAAAGCGTCTGATAAAATGACTGTACAGTAAAGAATTCCAAGTAAAGTTCTTGGCAGCCATTTTCCATCAATTATTTAGCGTGACATTATGTTGGACACAGTGGGAAAATACGAACTCATGAATTCCACAAGCAAGTGTGTGCTTCCCTTGAGAAGATCAGAGGAACCACGTGTCCCACACGGGAAATATCCACAGCTGAATCCGGGTCAGGACCTTTCGGATTCCCATCTCATCACTGTCTGTGCATCTAAACACCGGATGATCCGCTATCAGAAAATATGCACATTGACTGGAAATGATACTGTATGTGGGTGTAAAGGGAATTTGTCTTTACACCCACAATGTGAAACGTGGTTCTCGGGTCTCAAGATGTTCAGAAACATCTCATGTCTCACTGGTAGTGTTTGCCAAGGTGGAAAAAAGTCCTAGATGATTATGGCGAACAAAAAAAAAAAAAAAAAAAAAAAGTTCTTGTTCATCAGTTGAGGGATGAAAGAAACACGAGTAAAGTAAAATGAAGTAAAGTTTTGTACACTTTACTCAAAATGGCCAGAAATAGAGAACTTACACAAAACTCGACAGTCTGTCCTTGTTATCAAACCAGGACTTTTGCTTGAGTAAAAATGTTGACGCTTTTACTTCCACCAAAGTCTTTTGTAACTCGAGTATCGAGTTTATCTACTTGAGTAATGATTGTGACTACTTTTGACAATACGGATTGACAGACTGGATTGATCAAGATGATGTGTTCCAACACTTCCAAGGACAAAGTACTAGATGCAAAAGACAACAAATTGGGTTCCTTCCAGTGTGGCTGATCGGAAGTAAAGTTTTGTCACCCTGGAGGATCTCAGATTAGAGTAGCAACTCCAATATATTAAGACAAGCCGTCTAATTTGGATCCATTGAGAGCAAGTCCGGTAGATTCCCTTCCAGTAGAAGTTCAGGAGACTAGAGAAAATTTTACTTAAATATCTGCATTGTTGCTCAAACTGGAAGCCCCAGATGAGCAGATGAAAATCCATGAATATTATGGATGGATGGATGAAGTAATCGTCAAAATGTAGAGTTTGTAGATGACTGCTTTGTCTGCTTTAAGCCCCGTGTGTAACCAGAGAAGAACCACGTGATAAATAGAAGCCTCGTACCATCTTCTTGGAGGTGAATTCCGCAGCACGCACATCATGTAATCTCTCCTGCTCTTTTTTAAACTCTCTGGCTTGGAGATTTTGCTGATTGATCTTCTGACAATCGCGAAGCAACTCTTTCTGGTCATTTTTCTTCTTCTCAATGGCCTAGGAGAAGGAAAGGATGAGATGGTGAGTGAGGGAAACTGACAAACAACGAGTTTCGAGTCTTCTCACTTTGATTTCCTCCATCTGCATCTTCTCCATCCTTTCCAGCAGCTGATGTCCCTCCTGATCTCGCAGCTCTTCCTCGAGCATGGCCTCCTCCTGACGGGTTTGGATCTGGTCAATAATCTGCATCTTTCCTCTGGGACAACAGCAAACCACTCGACGTCACATTTTGTTCAACACCGAGATCGTAGGCTCCATGTTCTTACTCAATCTTTTTCCACTTGTGTAGTTTTTCTTTGTGCTCCTGGGCTTCTAAGTCACGTAGTCGCTGGACCTCCATCATGGCGTTCAGTCTCTTCTCCTCCTCTTGCCGGTGTTTGAGATTCTGCTGCTTCTCTTCGATCTGCGTGTCTCGTATAGCATGGCACTGCATTTGATTGATCATCTAGAACAGAGATTTCAGTGTGTTATTAGGGTGTAGAACATGTTTTACGATTCACAATTCTTCAATGGAAAAAAATGAGACCCATGTGACACTAGAAGTCTTACAGATTATTGTATTCTTCCATCCATTCATCTAATCAACCAACAATCCATCCATTCATCTATCTATGTAACCATCCAACTATCCATTCATTCATTCATTCATTCATCTATCCAACAATCCATCCAACAATCCATCCAACAATCCATCCAACAATCCATCCAACAATCCATCCAACAATCCATCCAACAATCCCTCCATCCATCCATCCATCCATCCATCCATCTATCTATCCAACCATCTATCCAACCAACAAAATACCCATCTATTATTCAATAATCTATCTATCCAACCAACCAAACTACCACCCAACCACCCATCCAATCATCCATTGAATCATACATCTATCCATCCAACTAGCTATTCATCAATCCATTCATCCATCTATCCATCCATCCATCCAGTCATCTATACAAACATCCAACCAACCAACCAACCATCAATCCAATCATCCATCCACCCAGCTATCTATCTATCAATCCATTATTTCATCTATCCAACAGTCATCTATACAACCATCCAACCAACCAGCCAAACAAATACCCATATATCATCCATCAATCTCTCCATCCAACCAACCATCCATCCATCCATCTATCGAATCATCCATGAAACCATCCATCCATCAAATTCAGCCAACTATCCATCAGTCCATCATCTATTCAACTATCCAACCAACTATCCATCTATCAATCCATCTTCCTTATTTGGTGCCCAGGCAACAGCCCAATCCATCGCCCTTGTCACCCCTTCCAGCTACTCCAGTGGGTCACTAAGGCGTTCCCTGGCAAACATTGAGACATGGTTCCTCCAGCAGATCCTGAGAGTTGTTCCTCTTGGCCACGTTCCTTTGAGACCGGAAAACACTTCCGTGGGAGAAGCTCTAAAGGCTTTTGAAACTAATGATGATGAAACCTCATATGATTCCTCCCCATGCGGAGGAGAAGCTCCTCTAGTTCCACCTGTCACCTTGGACAAAACCAGGTTCTGCTGCTTCTATCCGAGACCATCAGTTCTCCAGTGAATTCCCACCACATTTCCAAAATGACAGACACTTAAAGCTTTGAGGTGAACCCATTCCTCTCAATCCCGTCCATCCAACCAACCTCATTGAGCCTCTTAACTTCATCCTCTTGCTCTGTGTTCAGGTTCTTGGCTCGTCGTAGCAGATACTGGGCTCGTTCTTTCGCCTCTATCTCCAGGTCACTGAGGCTCTTGTTCTTCTGCTGCGTTAAGTCTATCTGCCGCATATACTCCTTCCTCTGTTCGGCAGCGTTCTGAAACCACAGTTGAGATTAGGCCTCGTCTAAAATGCTCATGATTTTTTTTTTCACACTCTGCTTCCTATTCACTTGTATATAATCCAACCACTGTATATTCCCATGCACCTGTATATTTCTCATGACTTCACTGTCTACTTCCTTCAACCTTTATATTTCTATATCCTATATGTATTTATATCTTGTTTGTAAATATACCTTATATGCACTTCTGGTTAGATGCTAACCGCATTTCATTGTCTCTGCCTGTGACGATAAAGTTGAATCTAAACTAATCTAAAAAATAGCTAAGAATAGTTTGACGTCAGTGTTCTGGCAAGCTGTGGATTCTCACAATGACTTCCTCGTTGGCTTGGCGCTGGGCCTGCCATGCCGCGTTCTTTTCTTCCTCGGACAGGATGTGAGACTTCTCCTGGATTCTTCTGAACTCCGCCAAGGAAAGGACGACAGACTGCCGCTCCGGATCCTGGTTCGGAACTCTGTCGATACAATATTTCATGATGTATGTATGGAAATACAATCCATCCATCAGAGGTGTAAAGAGTACCATACTTGAGTAAAAGTACGGATACGTGCTGAATAAGTTACTCCAATACAAGTAAAAAGTCACCACTATAAAAAGCACTTGAGTCAAAGTAGCAAAGTATCAAATTTTCAAACAACTTAAGTTATTTACTCATACTGAATTTAGTCTAAAATAAGTTCCGAGCTGACTTTGTGATTCTACTGAAGTCATTTGCCTACAAAAGACGTTTACTCACGTTGCACCAAAAAAAAAATAAGCTAAAATATAGCCATGTCACAGTATTTATAGCCATGTTAGGCTTGGTAACACTAGAATACCATTGTAAAGTCAGGGAAAATCTGTAGAGATTAACTTAACATTAAATTCAGTGAAAAGTACAGTTACTCAATCACAAATGCAGTGGAGTAGAGAGTAAAAGTTGCTTCTATTCTTGATACTCAATACAAGTAGTAGCCAGAAACAAACTTAAGTAAGGTAACGAAGTACATTTACTCAAGTACCTTACACCCCTGACATCCATCCATCTATATTAAATAAGTTCTATAATAGAATTAGATCAATTAGATAATTATATTAGATAAATTATTCTTCGTCCTGTTGGTTGTGCTCTCACACTTGCCTGATATCCCTGATGCTGTCTTTAGTGATTATGCGTATGGTTTCTGCGCCGGGCTTCTTGCACACGGGAGCTGACAGGGATCTAGACCATCCGTTAATCGTCTCTTCCTGATCCCGTTGCATACTGACGTGTCTGGAAGATCCGAACAGAGTCTCATCCACACGTGAGTTGGGGGCCAGAGTGCGATAGCGGCGATTTCCAGCACTGTGCCGTGACAGCTTCGCAGACGAGGATGATCTGGTTTGAAACTGGAAAAAAATAAGAAAATAAACAATAAATAGTAAGAATAAGCAAATAAATGAGTCTGATCTTAAATAATAACAACAATAACAACAATAATAATAACAATAACAATAACGACTACAACAACAACAACAATAACAATAATAATATATTGTTATTTTTGTTATTATTATTAATAATAATAATGATAATGATAATAACAACTAAACATTTTATTTGTAAGGTGCCTTTCTAGACCCTCAAGGGTACACAAAGGGTTAAGCTATTTGCAGATTTGGTTTGGAATAAAAATGATTTAAAATGACATTAAAATGAACCAAAAGATATAAAAGTCCGCTTAATTTTAAAACGTAATTCGACTTTTAGGAGAGCAACGTTGAGAAAATTTGGAATGACAACGGACAGAATCATTAACAAATGCACCTTTATTTTAAATGCACATTTACTTTATAGAAATAAGAGCTTTTCTTTCTGATTTCATACTTGTAAAACACGTATTTTGTGCTTTTACCGTGCGATGGGTGGAAATCTCATAAATCACTTACCATTTCTCTCCAATAATTTAGACGGAAAAAAACATCGTTTGAACAAACCTTTGAAAACGAAACTTAAAATAATGAAAAATAAGGTTCAGTTTTCAAAATAAAAGCGAGTGAACAAGAAAACGACACCGCTGGTGCGCCGGTGGTTTGCGGTTGGTCTCCATGGAGACGGCGACGCGCTTCCCTGGTTACAAAGCGATTATCCGCTTCCGTGAAACCGGCGACCGAGAACAAAGCGTGAAACCCGCATATTAATCAAGAAATACCGTAAGGCAAAAGGAGAATGAACCAATATTGTATATAATTTGATTCGTATTGGTGTATAGTAATTAAAATAGTTGTATGATATGTGCTGGGTTCCTTAACAAGTATTATTTTCATAACATTTTCAGCTGATTTAACCATATTTAACCAATTGTAAAGTATTGTAAATATTTATTACACTTCAAAGCAATCACCAAATTAATTTGTAGATTTTTATAAATGTTATATTGTTATTTATGTGTAAATATAGTGCATCACCATCGCACATCTATAGATCATTTGCTAATAGAACGAGAAATTGGCTAAACATTAACCTAAAAATTAAGTGTTATACAATATTTTATTGTGTATGACAGAGAAAGACTTGCTTTTAGACCAATGGAGACACTGGCACCATTCCAGATTTAAGGAATCGGAGTTAGTCTTACAAATGAATCAGAAACAGATCATCAGGATTCCATAAGAAAGAATACAAAAAATACACAGAGAAAAATACACCAACAGCATCTATACAAATATATCATAACGTAATGCATAAATTATGTAAAAGTGCTAATAAATACACAGAACAATAAAAACAAGCATACCAAACTGCCACATTTAATGTTGGTTCAGTTAGCAAATGTGACCGCCCTGCTTGACTAGTTCTCATCATTGCCCAGCGAACAAGAGAAATAATAAGCATTTGTCTGGCTGTATTTGTTATCGATCAAGTTAAACTCCAACCCAACTTGAGTTTAAAGCACAGCCAATGCAAAATTAAAGTCCTAGTTTCCACCAAACTGATCAACGCTCTACAAAGCCAACGTAAATGTCAGAGATCCATTGCCAAACGTCAACTGTGGCTTTAACAATTGCCACTTTGGGCTCAAATGTCAACTTTTGTCGTTTTTTTTTCATCATCTTATCAGTCTTCACCAGATCTGAGATCATCTGGCCACTGTGTCATTACAAACTTAACGAATTTAATTTGACTCAGCGTGGTCTAAAACCAGGCTTTTCAGTGTCATTGTCCAAAACTGAGGTGTGTGTGTCCTTAAGTGTGTGTTAAGATGTTTTTCGGGGACGTTTCCCTCAGCTCTGTGATTGCACGTGCCCAAGGTCGTCCCTGGCACTGACCAGCCACTTCTAAACCAGGCTTGTGTTTGTTGGCATGGTAACTGACTTTTCCATCCCCTGTGAGCTTTCATCTTTTCCAAGTTATATAGTGGAAACGATTACATATCTTGAAAAAAAAAGGTCATCACAAGGGAGCAATAACTTCGACAACAACGCTTAACATGACAACTCCAGCACAGAAATCAAAAGAAAGGACTTACAATGCTAAGTGAGACCTGCAAACTCAAGAGCACACACTCTCTGAGCGGTTACTCGTCTGGTGTCACACACACACTGGCAGAGGAAACAACTAGGCACTGCTTTTATACCTTACTACTTCCTGTCATGTGATGCAAACAGCCACTGCATCACCAGGACACGCCCACACGGGCAAAAATTAAATATCCAACTGATTTTCTTTTGAAATGTTGTGTTGATTTCCAAAAGATTTGCAAACTAAATTTTCTGTAATGTATCTAATGTATTTTTTTTTACAAAATGTATTTATTGCCCTTATTATGTATATTGTCACTTTATTATCGTGTCACTTTATTATCATGACACCTATGTTTTATGTTGTAATGTTATCTGTTTAACGAAATTTCAATTTTCTGTATGTATGTACTGTACATATGCCAAAATTGACAATAAAGCTGACTTTACGTAGAAGAAGAAGAAAACCTTTATTTGTCACAACAAAGAGAACATATGGTAAATGGCCATATGTATGGTATTTACATATGGTAAAATGGCCCCAATGGTAAAACAATAAAAAAAAGAATATGAATGGAAAGAAAAGGAAAAAAAAAATAATTATAATATATATATATATATATATATATATATATATATATATATATATATATATTGCACATTGTTTATGTACGGTTTTAATTAAATTAAATAAAAATTTCGGATTAAAATTGTGTATTTATAATAGAAATGCAAAGAATAATACAGTACATAATATTTACATATTTTATTCATGTAAAAATATAAATGTATACAAATATACATATCTTCAAACCAACTTTTCCTTCCCTCAGAGAGTTTTTTTTTTTTCTTGTTTTCCGATTTTTTGGTCATTTTCTGTCGGCCAAAATTGTTATTTGCCCACATCGCAACCTGATCAAGTTAAGTAAAGCTCACGACAAACACGAGACAGATTTATAAAACGTTGATTAACTAAAAATGCATCTCTTAAAGTTTTAACATATTGTACTATGGCTGAGAAAACCATATTGTATTATTATTATAGAAAAAAAATTCTACTGCTTCACTTTCTGCCTCCAGAAAAGCAAATAAAAGCAGGTCATTTATGGAGCAAAGTTTGAGCACTTGAGTACAAGACCACATCGTTGTTCCCCACTTCTCCGGGATCTGAATCTGCTTCTTCAACATTTTTCTCAGACCTGACTAGCAGAAATAAAGCAGTTGTGAAAGCCTTCATTGACACTGGGGTTTGGCAAAGTGTCCTTCCTGCGGGAGTTCATTCCGTTTCAAACATTACGAGCATCAGACAGATCTAGCAGTCTGTGTGGGCTTTATGATATAGGGTGTGTAATCAGAGGACTGTGGAAGTGGTGCTGATGGGGTAATAATCTGTTCCGCTGTGGCTGTCTGGAAATACTTTTTGGTGTCATTTTAGGCAAATGTTAAGAGTTGGGAACTTTTAAATGAACAACTAAGAAAGAAGAAAGGAAGAAGTGAACTTTATTAATCCCTCAGTGGGGAAATCGGTCTGCTACTGATTTCTTTTTATTTTTTTAGACTATATCATATTCATTACTTCTGTAAAATTTGTTCATATTTCGGGAAAAGTGAGTGCCTAAACATACAGATAAACACACACACACACACACACACACACACACACACACACACACACACACACACACACACATGGGAATAATGGGAAATGATGTCTTTCACTCGGCCTGTCACTCGGCCACAACTGCCGGTGGAAAACTGAAGGCCGTTTATTCTGTTTATGTGAAAAATAATCTGTCACTGGAATAAAAAGCACATGGAATATACAGCACAGTGGAGTAACCACCAAGTAGCTATTCCTATTTAGGCTACTGTAATGCATTATCACAGTACAATCCTAAAACTGTTAAGAAAATATGACAAAACATTATTTTATTGCTTGTCATTGTTATAGCATCTATATATTATTTAATTAATTATTATACATTATATTAGACTTTTTGTTAAATTCCAAGCTGTTTTTAAATGGCTACGAAAGCGTCGCTGTAGCAAATTCTGATTGGTTTCTGCGATAAAGTGTCACCAGTAAATTCAAATAACACAGGTTTGGTTTTCGATTGTCCGGGACTCTGTAATTAGAATGTTTTTGGAGAATCAAGGTATCCCACATTATGTTATGGGATATCAACAACATCATAAATCCCATCATGACCCTCAAACTGGCCTTCAGTTGTGTTTCCCAGGCAATGGTCCCCACAAGTGACTATAGGGCCCCACTTTACTATAAAAAGCAAGTATTTAGGGCCCCAATCTGACTGAAATGCCCCCTCTCACACACACACACACACACACACACACACACACACACACACACACACACACACACACACACACACACACACACACACACACACACACACACACACACACACCCATACTCAATATTACTAAAATAACAAAATTCAAATCAACTGCAGGAAATGTGTTCTTTGATTTGACAAAATCTTTATTTTATTTTATGTAATGTGAATAAACATGCATTCTCTGGAGAGATAACAATCAAGTGCAAGGTGAGATTACTGTGCCTTAACTAGTTTATTACTTTACTAGTCAACACAAGTGTAGTGACAAATGTGCTAACACAATTGCTGAACAAAATGGCACAAAACAGCTTAAAATCAACCACATAAACGTGGTTTCCATTGAACAATTTTCAGTTTTGCAACCGATGCGTGAGGAACCTTAGACAACCACGGCTTTGAAAGCACCAAGGATGAAAACAAAACCTGAGACTTTAGACACGGCTCATATTTCTGTTTTTAATAAATATATATAAAAAAAATCCATATAGCTTTATCTGACACAGCGAGGAAATACTTGAATTCCTTAAGTGAAATAAAAATCCTCACTGAAGCAAAACACACGGATGAAGGAGAAATAGCATACATGATGTTCGTGTGGTAGAAGAACAAACATGTGTCATAACGGAACTGTACAAAAACCACTCACATTCATCTTTAAAGAGCGTTTGTCATGATTCTGGACAGCTTATGGACAGACAGACGTGAAGAGGTGGACATCAGAGGTCAGATCCAGGGAAAGAGAGACAGGCACGTATGACCTCTTGACCTCCTCCCAGGCGTAGGTCAAGCCGACCTCCAAAGCCGGAGACGTGCAGTGATCGATGGAAAAGTGACGCGCTGGTAAATTGTGGCTCCACGTTTTTCCCTTCATGATCACCTTCACGACTACACTACGCTGGCTATCGTAAAGCGACAAACTCTCCACTTTGCCCAAGAACACTATGGAAACAATCACAGAGATTCAAATTACCGTATTTACGTGAATATAAGCACCTCCCGGCTTTCTTGGTGTTCTGGCTTTCCAGAAACCTCAAATTCTGGCTAAATCTGGTCTCTTAACCCTCCTATTACGTTTGGGTCAAATTGATCCGTTTTCAAAAATGTTTTAAAAATACTTTGAAACTTCTCCTGCTTGGCTTATTTGGTGTAATTATCAAAATATATTAAAAATAAAATGATTCAGTTGACATATTTGCAACATGTCATATATATGATATATTTGCAACATTAGAAGATACTGTTCGGGTCCAATTGATGCGTGTTAAAAGTTTAAAGATAAAAATAAATACCGGTACTTAAAAGTATTTCTCTCTTTGAAACTTCTCTTGCTGGTCTTAGTTAGTGTAATCTACATATAAACAAAAAATAGTTCAGTTGACATATTTGTAACGTCCGCTACATGTTTGTGTTACAATGGTAATGTTCGTGTCAATTTGACCCTTCAGACAAATCAGAAGCTGAAAAGCGTCAGAAAGATCAAATACTATTACGTAGTTTCTTTGCAACAATGAGACATAATACACCGCTGTCTCACACTCACACACTCTCTGTCTCTCACACACACATTTGTGGAACTTTTTGGTTCCTGACATCTGGTTTTATAGCGACTTTGCGTTGGTCTGGAACTAAGAAAAGCGCTACAAATAAACCTAAACTTGACACTTATATGCATCATTTAATATGAACATTATTATGAAACGAACATAACAGGAGGGTTAACAATACTTCTTTTACGTTTTTTAACAAAACTCACTTGTGTCTTAAATAATAGATGGAAAATGTACGTTAAATATTATTTCTAATTGTAGTAGAGTATAACTCCAGTAGGGGGTGCTATGAGTTCACTAGATATGTCCATATATGGACATATTCCAGTTTTCACAGCAGGCAGACAGAGTTCCACATGTTATTGCATTTAATTTATTTGTATTTCTGCGTGGATACGGTTTCTTTATGTTACTCAGGTATATTTGCTATTTACAGTATACATTTTGAATTCGGTATTGCAAATTGCAAGTGAATAAAACATTTAAAATCGGGTCCAGAGCCAAATCTTCTCACCTGTCTTGCACTTCTCCGGGATCAGCTCGGTCAGCGGCTTCAGTCTGAGGGTTTCCTCATCATCGGGGTTTTGTGTTTCACGGGGCCGGAGACGCTCGGCACAGCAGCTCCACAAGCTCTTGTTATAGTAGTGATGACCACAGCAGCCGTGGTTGGACTGCTTCTGATAAAGAAAGGCCTGGCTAGCAGAGGAACAGCAGGCTTCATCTGACTTCCTCAAGAGCGTTCCACAGCACTCGGCTCCTTCCTCAGCACTGACGCTGTAGAGCCGACCCGAGCAGCACTTCCAGTCTGAGTTGAGCTGATCGTAGACATCTGATCCGCAACAGAAACGGCCAAACTTGGTGTAGTTACTGCACAGAAAACCATAATGCACACTTGACTTATGTTCGAGAGTCCGTTTGACCCGGGGACTTTTATTATATCTCTATATAATTTTATATATAATTTCTCTATATAATTTTATATATTATATTATATATTATATATCGTTACATTTTTTATATGATAACTACACCAGACAAGCCAAGCAGGAGAAGTTTCAAAGTGAAAATATACTCAAGTATTTTAAATAATATTTATAAACTTTGAAAACGGGTTAAGCATCAAAAGTACGAGACAGGTGAAGGAATGTGGCTCTACCTGCGTCCATTACAGCAGATCTGAAGGTCAGGACGGAAGCTTTGCTCTCCACAGCAATGTTCTCCGAGAGCGAGACGGGATTTCTGCAGACACCGTGAGTTTTCGGGGAAGTAGACAACCCCTCCGACACAGTGCGAGTCTTCGGGTACATTCGTGTGGAGGGTTTCGTTGCAGCACAACACGTCGCCTTCTAACAGACTATACTTTTTCTCACCACAGCACTGAAACAACAAGATGAACGTTTGTTAATGGACGACCTTTGGTGTAACTAGACAATGTCACGAGCAGAGGTGTCAAGTAACAAAGTAATACTACTTGGATACCTTACTTAAGTAGAAATTTGGCTTACTTTTACTTTACTAGAGTATTTATTTTTCCGCTTACTTTTGACTTCGACTTCCTATTTTTTTAAGCAAATATCTCTACTTTCTACACGTTACTTTTTCAAAACTAGCCGCGTTACTGTGACTGAAATATGACTTTTTTTTTTCGGATTTTCCACTCTACAACATGTCAAGGCTTAGTAGCGTGCATATATGGTTCTTTTGTAATAAGATGCATGAATTGTCAATGTAATTATACACAACAACATTTGAATATAACAATATAGTTCTATAATGGCATTTTTTTTTGTCTTGCATTACTTTTACTTTATTACTTAAAAGTAGTTTTATCAGTATTAGTAACAGTACTTTTACTTTAGTGATATATTGGGCATGTTACTTTTACTTTTTTTTTTTTAAGTACCACAGAAGTACTTTTTAAGTCTCTACTTCTCTACTTCTACTTCTCTACTTCTCTCTTAAATCTCTACTTCTACTTAAGTAACGAAGGTGACTACTTTTGACAGCACTGGTCACGAGAACCCAAATGCTTGTAGGATCTCTCTCATCGTCTCCTCTCTCACTCTTGGCTGTACTCACACTTTACACCTCTTCCTTCATTCTGTGCGTAAATGAGCAAAGTGTTTGAGTTTTCGAAAATGTGCTCTGCATTTAACCGTCCAGTCAGTGTTCATTTTGTTGACGAAATATTTTCGTCATCGTCTTCGTCAACGACACTTTTTCCCTGACGAAAACGAAACGACAACTAAATAAAAACTTTAACTACTGTACATGTCTACTCTCGACAGGAACAATGATCAGATATAGGGGTTAATTTCACATTCTGCGCGACCTTAAAAAACTATCTGTACGGCAAAATACAACACACCTGAGGCGCCATCTGCAGATGAAACTTCTTTTTATCTTTCACCGTGCAACCATTTGTTACTTAATTATACTTATTATGTTACTTATGTGACTATAATTTATTTTATTTTAATGTATTTGATTCTTGGTTGAGGTTTCATTTATGAGAATACATTTGTTTGGTTTGAAAGAAAAGTTCATTAAAACAAGTTCAAGAAAAATAAACGTTTTTCCAAATGAGTAAGATCTCTGTATATGATTTATATGTTCATAGTTAACTACGTATTACAGTTTTGGAGTATTTCTTGGAGGGCAAGCTCTTACTCGATGTGTCAAACTTAAGAAAGGTTCACTTCATGCAAAAGTGGTGGCATGACTCTTGTGGTCAATCTGTTGGAGCTGGAGCAAGTCTCTCCTCTATTCATCCTTTCTATTTTTTTTCTAGTTACGACGGAAATCTTGACTCATTCGTCGGTAGATGTTGGTGTTCTTGGAGTAAGTGAACTTTGACCAGACTTAGACGCCGAGAAAAGACATGTGCAAGTAAACACATAAGAACACAAGACAAAAAATATAAAACGAAAGCTATGGGACCATCAAAAGGCATAGTTTTTTTTTTTTAATTTTATGTTAAATTATTATTTGAATTAAGCTTTCGGAAAATGTGCAATTCAATGCAATTTGAAACATATTGTGATTTCATTTTTTAATAAGAGCCTGACAAAATTGACCTTTGTTGACCTTAATAGTTAGCATTATTTATGCTATAGATCATTTGGTGTTTGGTATTCCTATTAATTGAAAAATTAAATGTGTTTTTAAGCAGCTACTGTACTCGGCTAACCATGGCCATTTCACAGCTAACAGGGTCTAGAAATCAATAAGAATTCATTTTAAAGCAAATTTTGAATGAAATTTAGAGCGGATTGTTAAGCCAGATAAAGACATTGACCATTCATGTTTACTAGATTAGACTGTACTGTTAGATCTAATAAATATTAATCCACTATTAGGCCATGTGTTATATTCATCGGGTCAGAAGTAAAATTCTATAAAAAAAATTCCACATATATAACATATGTGTACACATATATAAGCTTAGAATAATCAAAGTAACAGTCATGAAACAAACCATGGATTAACTACATTGAATGCATTTTTCCTTAATGTAATATCTTTAACACTCTTTGAAGAAGATGCAATTTTTTTCCCAAACAAGTTATAAACCGTATTTCCTACCTTATCAAGAGCTGATGCTCTTTTGTACGGTTTCCCTGCGCAGTGCATGTTGTTTTGGGCGCTCGGCGGATTTCTAGACAAAAGAA
This sequence comes from Paedocypris sp. Pulau Singkep, assembly GCA_017309775.1. NCBI lineage: Eukaryota > Metazoa > Chordata > Actinopteri > Cypriniformes > Paedocypris > Paedocypris sp. Pulau Singkep. The sequence goes on along the minus strand of MU204326.1, from coordinate 1,778,938 downwards.
ATAAAATGCTGTGATTTACCCGATTCTTCAATTCTTGCGTTTTGCAGTCACATGTGCAAGTAAACGCATAAGAACATAAGACAAAAAATATAACTGTTAATGGTAATAAAAATGTAATAAAAAAACTAAAGCTATGGGACTATCCAAAGGCAAACGTGTTCTTTAGATTGAATGTGAAATTATTATTTGAATTAAGCTATCGGAAGATGTGCCATTCAATGCAATGTGAAACTAATTGTGATTTCATTTATTAATTAAGGGCCTGACAAAATTGACCTTTGTTGACCTTTTAGGATAATTTATGCGTTATTTTTGCTTCTTGTAAAAACGTACCAATACACACAATAATGAAAAAACATTCAAATACTGCTGCAAAAATCTGACGCCAGTGCCCCATCAGCTAATAATTATCGATTACCAATAATGATGTATAATATTTATCAATTATTGCTTAGCATCTATAAATAACAATCCTTTATTCAAGTCAATAATCACAATTACATTACATAACAACAATTTTACTCTTTATTTATTGTTACGTAGGAAATTGCTCAGGTTGAACAACATGGTGAGAATACGGAACAGTTATTACCAATTTTTAACAAGTTATTTTTTAGGCTTGAACAGTTTAACTTACTGTGTAAGATCTGGTCCAGAATCATGCGGGTGTGAGCTAAAATGGAACAAGAACTGAGTAAGAAGAGTTAAAAACCGATGGTCTCTAGATGAAGAGCATGAAGAAGAGTGTCAACCTCGTGTTGGACATGTAAGAATTGTCGCAATCTTCCTTTAATCCCTTCAGAATGGCGTTGTCGCAGCACTTGTGCGTTGAGTTGTCAAACGCAACCGTGTTACAACATCGGAGTGTTTTTTCTCGTTTTTTTTCTGTTAGCGAATCGCCACAGCACAGATGAGTGGACGAGAGATACGTGTCTGTGAACGCAAATGGAAAAGGTTTTTCACTTGAATCACTTTTTGTATTTTTGCATTTTCGTTCTTTATTGTATTTTTTCATATTTGTACTTGCATTCTTTTATCTTTTATAATTTATTCGTATTTCACCTTGCATATTTCATCTTGTATTTTTGTATTTTTCTCTTATTGCATTTTTTATCTTTTATATTTTATATTTAATAATCATTTTATTGAACTCAAATACAGAGAAGTGATTTTGTGATTAAATTAGTAGTGGGCGTTTACGGCGTTTACGTAAGACTTGTTGAAATTATCAGAAATGATCACTTTTTGTTATCATCATTTTTTTTTTACAATTATAAAGTTAGAATCCTGACTTTACGACTCGTAATTTTGACTAAAAAACTTGCAAGAAATAATTTGTAATTGTATATCTTTAGTGGCAGTAACAGGCTTTCATACAAATGCACTCGATACAAATATTCAAATTTCTCTTTCAAATAAAATTTATTTTTAAGAGTCTTACAAGTCCTCGACAAGACCAAAGTTGTTTGCACCTTGTTTGAGTGCCAGTTAAACGCATACCATCTCTTATAGAAAATGTCTATTTGCTAGGCTATACATGAATTTACAGAAAAATATAAAATTAATTTAAAGACTCATTTTTTCCTAATTCCGCATAGCGACTTTGCGCTGGTCTGGGACTAAGAAAAGCTCCATATAGACTCTATACTATGGAATATTTACAAGATGACAGTGAGATTAATCTAGATTAACAAAAAAGATTCTATGCACGCCTCAAGATGAAAGACAAGAGTTGTACCTGAGCCACAGCATTTCACCTGGGCACTCGTTCTGTCCATTATTTGGTTTCTACAGCAAATCTTGTTCAGTGGATTGAAGGCTTTGGTGTGACAGCAGTCTGCGATCCACTGGCTTAATCCATGTGTTAAGATGCCTGCAGCACATTAGTCGTCAAATAAATGCACAGTTTAGAGTTATTATGGCACATAAATAACATAACGGATTCTCCCTCACCGTTACAGCACGTAGAGCTCGAGTTGTCGTATTTAACTCTGCCACAGTGATTCATCTCATTTTGATCTGTGCGCCTAATAATGCAAAAACACAACAGCATGTTCCAATTACTGCTAGTTTCATTACTCTATTAGCGTTTGGTTTTACAGACACTTACTTGCAACGTCCTAGAAGACTCCATTCTGACAAGCAACACATAAAAAACAATGAAGTACGGTCAAAGAAATGATGAATGAATGAAACTATAAATTCAGTCTCTTTTTTCTTACATTTTGGAATCATGACGCGCACGCGCACAAACGCCCACTACAAACAACAACAATAACGAAGCGGACGACTAGAGGAGTGAAGATTACCACAAACTGAAAGCTGTTGCTATTTCCTTGAGCGACATGATGTTGTCACTTTCACATAGATCGTCTCTTCAAAAAAAGTTAAAACCTGGTGATGAAAGAACGAGCACGCCCACAAACGCCCACGCACGCGCACACGCTCACGCACGAGCCACGAGCGCCACGCCCACCACAAACAACAACAATAACGCCGCGAACAACGAGAGAAGTGCAGATTACCACAAAAAGCAATTTGTTGCTAATTCTTTGAGCGACACCAGGATCACAGAGAAAGTCTCTTCAAAAAGTGCAAAATCTGGTGATGAAACCACGTTGACGTTCTTTGTTGACGTCACAGAACGGTAAACAATTACTATATTGATCGGCAACTCGTCGATCAGTTACGGTGTAAATTTATCGTGAGAAAAAAAAACGCCTAATCTGTCAGGTTTAGAGTTGCATATTTTACTTCATGTACTTTTCCATAAATAGTTATTAAATATATGCACACACACCCACCCACCCACACACACACACACACACACACACACACACACACACACACACACACACACACACACACACACACACACACACACA
>MU204326.1:1763252-1775953 GCA_017309775.1 Paedocypris sp. Pulau Singkep | reverse complement strand
TTTTTTTTTTTTTTTTTTTTTTTTTTTTTTTTTTTTTTTTTTTCATATTTTACTTGCATTCTTTTATCTTTTATATTTTATTCATATTTCACCTTGCATGTTTCATCTTGTATTTTTGTATTTTTCTCTTATTGCATTTTTTATCTTTTATATTTTATATTTATATTCATTTTGATCTTATCTCTATTTTTATTGTATTTCTATTTCACCTCCCGCCACTATGTTTAAACGCCGGATGATTGTAAAATACATTTTACTGCACGTTGTTGCAAAATAATGTGTGAGAAATAAAATTTGAATTTGAATTTGATTTGTCTACACGAGATTATGTACGAGTGGTCTCACTTTAAAATAATAATTTTATTGAACTCAAATACAGAGAAGTGATTTTGTGATTAAATTAGTAGTGGGCCTTTACGGCGTTTACGTAAGACTTATCTCACAATAAAGAAATGATCACTTTTCGTTATCATCATTTTTTTTTTACAATTATAAAGTTAGAATCCTGACTTTACGACTCGTAATTTTGACTAAATAACTTGCAAGAAATAATTTGTAATTTTATATCTTTAGTGGCAGTAACAGGCTTTCATACAAATGCACTCAATACAAATATTCAAATTTCTCTTACAAGTAAAATTTATTTTTAAGAGTCTTACAAGTCCTCGACAAGACCAAAGTTGTTTGCACCTTGTTTGAGTGCCAGTTAAACGCATAACATCTCTTATAGAAAATGTCTATTTGCTAGGCTATACATGAATTTACAGAAAAATATCAAATTAATTTAAAGACTCATTTTTTCCTAATTCCGCATAGCGACTTTGCGCGGGTCTGGGACTAAGAAAAGCTCCATATAGACTCTATACTCTGGAATATTTCCAAGATGCCAGTGAGATTAATCTAGATGAACAAAAAAGATTCTATGCACGCCTCAAAGTGAAAGATAAGAGTTGTACCTGAGCCACAGCATTTCACCTGGACACTCGTTCTGTCCATTATTTGGTTTCTACAGCAAATCTTGTTCAGTGGATTGAAGGCTTTGGTGTGACAGCAGTCTGCGATCCACTGGCTTAATCCACGTGTTAAGATGCCTGCAGCACATTAGTCGTCAAATAAATGCACAGTTTAGAGTTATTGTGGCACATAAATAACATAACGGATTCTCCCTCACCGCTACAGCACGTAGAGCTCGAGTTGTCGTATTTAACTCTGCCACAGTGATTCATCTCATTTTGATCTGTGCGCCTAATAATGCAAAAACACAACAGCATGTTCCAATTACTGCTAGTTTCATTACTCTATTAGCGTTTGGTTTTACAGATACTTACTTGCAACGTCCTAGAAGACTCCATTCTGACAAGCAATACATAAAAAACAATGAAGTACGGTCAAAGAAATGATGAATGAATGAAACTATAAATTCAGTCTCTTTTTTCTTACATTTTGGAATCATGACGCGCACGCGCACAAACGCCCACGCGTGCACGCGCGCCACGCCCACTACAAACAACAACAATAACGAAGCGGACGACTAGAGGAGTGAAGATTACCACAAACTGAAAGCTGTTGCTATTTCCTTGAGCGACATGATGTTGTCACTTTCACATAGATCGTCTCTTCAAAAAAGTTAAAACCTGGTGATGAAAGAACGAGTACGCCCACAAACGTCCACGCACGCGCACACGCTCACGCACGAGCCAGGAGCGCCACGCCCACCACAAACAACAACAATAACGCCGCGAACAACGAGAGAAGTGCAGATTACCACAAACCGAAAGCAATTTGTTGCTAATTCTTTGAGCGACACCAGTATCACAGAGAAAGTCTCTTCAAAAAGTGCAAAATCTGGTGATGAAAGCACGTTGACGTTCTTTGTTGACGTCACAGAACGGTATTACTATATTGATCGGCAACTCGTCGATCAGTTACGGTGTAAATTTATCGTAAGAAAAAAAACGCCTAATCTGTCAGGTTTAGAGTTGCATATTTTACTTCATGTACTTTTCCATAAATAGTTATTAAACAATTACTGTATATATGCACACACACCCACACACACAATATACATATGTACAGCTCAATATTCAGTATATTTGCATTTATCATTTAAATCTCTATAAGTTCTATACTCACCTGCAAAGGTGCTTAACAGGCATAAAGTTAGTACTAGAACTGAAAAAAGCACAAAGAGTAATATTAAAAAAAGGAAAGTGAGGAAGACTAGATATATACATTTAAAATAAACTTGAGCTGAAATGAAGCCATACTTGGTGAGTTGCATCTGTCCATTGTGAGTTAAGAGTTTTAACATGTTTTCAAATGGTTGAATTTATAGAGTTGGTAGGGATGTCCCGCCTCCCCATGAAAGAAGTCACAAGACTGCAAACAGAATCATTACATCATCACACAGGCATCATTTCAACCTCAGTAATAATGCATCAGCCAATCTGTTCATTTGTGTATTATGCATTCAACACTAATCAACTTTTATCACAACAGTGGCCAACAAACAGACCCACACTTACTCGCACTACAACAGACAGGACAATATCGTGCAGACATGACATGAAACGTTTCAAATGTTATGTATTCGAGTATTGTTGTTAGTGGGCGGGCCACTAGGGGCCGTATTGAGCTCGTGATGAATTGATGAAATTCAAGGTTAAAATAAAGTTACACACACACACACACACACACACACACACACACACAGACACAGAGACACTGGCTCTGAGATTTTGGACCATGATTAGCATCAAAGTTGATAAAGCCCCACCCCTTTTCGGTCTGTAATTGGTGTGATTTCTTTGTGGTTAATCTGGTTAATCTGAATATGCAAAGTGACTCGGATTAAGTGTCATTAAATGATGAAAGAATTTAAAAAGTGGCGTCAAACTCAAAGGAAATGCGTAATTTCAGTCTCAATTACTATTCTAGTTCTGACCTGCAAAGGCTTTTGATCAGTCTAACAGTGATCATTTTAACTATCTAAATACAGTAATGTATATAATAACTCGCTTAAAGAGCTATTTCCGTCAGGTAAAAACGTTTTCTGACACCGTGTATCCTGAGCATTGCATCACTGTGAATGAAATCGTGCCGGAGTTTCCAACAAAAATTCCCAATGAGAAAAAAAAAAGGGATGAGGGTGCGGACCAACGGAAGACTTAGTGCAGTTCTTCAGCTCAAAGATCCGAGCTCAACAGTTCCAAGTTGTTGAAAAATGACATATGTTTTAAAATATTTAAAAAATGTGAAAAATAACTTGCAATAATAACATATAAATACCTTGGATGACATTTGCATTGCATGTGTGTGATAAAAGAAAATTCCAGAGATAAATTGTTAAAAAAGGTAATAGCTGTATTTTTAACCATTTATTTATCTATTTATACTTTAATAAAAAAAATTGTGTTTTGCACTTCTTGAGCTTTTTGTGTAAGAAAGTTTTTTCCTATTTACCATAGCTTTTCACGGTGCTCACTGTTTGTGAAATTACACTAACTGTTATGTTAAAAGCATTGGACATAAGTTGAGGACGAGCTTCCTAAACGTTCCTCACGGTTGTTGGAGCTGAACATGAAATCTGCTCCATCGGTAAGAAGCTGGTTCTCCGAGGAACCAGCATCTGCATCTCTCCTTGACATCTACTAGAACTTAAGAAGTCAAGATCCCAACATAAAACAGCTGAACACATGCTTTCTCTGATGATGTGAATGAAGAGCAGATGAAGAAGCAAATTCCTCAACCACATCAGTGACGTCCTTCACTTCTCAACCACAGACTGACCACATGCCAGTAATCCTGCAGGCCAAAACCATCAAATGAAGTCAACCTTCTGATGTTCAGCCCACCATATTCAAGAACAGCTGCTTTACAACAAACTCCTTACTTCTGTGTTCTAAACTATACTTGGCATATAGTATTAATACTAATAATAAAGCCACAGGTACAGTAGGCTTGTTTCAGCGGTAGATAATGATAAATCCAGATATAAAACGTTAAAGTAAAAACATAATCTTCGAAATCTGGATCAGGTCAAACAAGCCTGTTGGTTTTATATTAACATCTGAATGCAAACTCAATAAAAGCAGAATCGATGAATTCACTGGATGCTAAAGTGCACAGGCTTTTTAAATATGCACTTTTGAAATAGTCACAAATATCGCGACTGTAACAAGCTACTCGGCTTCATCAGCCAAAAATATTAAAAACGTAAAAATTCAAATAAAACATTTTCAAATTCAAATTCTGGTATGCTTGTGATTGACTTGTGATTGGCCACTCCTCTCATCCTTCAGAAAAAAATCTGAAACGAAAGAAAGTGGGATTCGAACGGAATGTTAAGATTGCAGGTGAAAAATGTAAAAACGTGAGGAAAATGTGAGGCACTTTTGTTTGTTTCTTGGAAAATTACGTTTTGTAATCTGATTCCACAGGCTTCCTCAAAGTCTTCACACCCTAGGCATCTGAAGTTGCATAGTGATCTGCTTTTATTTTGTTATCTGCTATTATTCTGTGTCTGATCTCGATAGTGGCAAAAAAAAACATAATTTTTTAAATTTGTTTTGTCTTAAATCCGTGTTCCTGCTGACCCAGAAAACCCCGTGTAGATAAAGCAGCAAGCATCTGTCTGCACACGTCACCACGATGGACTTCAAAGACTGAAGAGCCAGTGACAATAGAAACACAGCGCGTTGTAAAGACCTCGTTGTCCCTCATACAAGCCATTGTTTGACACTAAACCTGCAAGATCCATCCCTAACGTATCATCATCATCTCACTTTTCCTGATGGATTACTGTTTCCAGGACGCACCTGCCCGATAGAACCGATATAAAAGCTGCTTCGTCTTGTTTATTTACCCAGCAGATTCACTATTTGCTCAGACTGTTCAAACAATCCCGGGTTAAACCAGATTCAAACACGCTTTAAAGGAATTCATGCCAACAAGAGCAGCGACAAGTACAAAATATTGCACAAATTACCGTAAAAATTACGCTAACGCTTTTTTTTACGCAAACTTACGAATTATATAAACGCTTTTTTTTTCAACTCTTTTGACATGGTGGCCTTCTATTAGAGGCGGCCTTCTAATGGAGGTTTTGCATAAATTTGTAAAAAAGCCGTAATATATTCCACGAAAAAAAAATGTGATGTCGAAGTGATGATGTCTGTCACACAACTGTGGTTATCGTTGTATTTTAATGCTGTGTGTGTGTGTGTGTGTGTGTGTGTGTGTTTACGGGGTTGTCACACTAACTATCTGTTGTTGTTCAGCTCATAATCTCCCCAAGGGCAACAAATCGGCAAGTGTCGGCTGTTTAGGAACATTCCGTGTGGGAACGACGGAAACCGTTTATGGACTTTTTCCACGTCGTTGGAAAATGAAATGAACAAAGAGAGAGAGAAAAGCCACCACCTCAATAATTACTACCCGCTCTAATGCTAATATAAATATAAGCACATATAGTACAAATCAAAAGTTTGGACACACCTTCTCATTCAAAGAGTTTTCGTTTTTGTCACGACAATGAAAGTTGTAGATTCACACTAAAGGCATGAAAATTACAAATTAACATATGTGAAGCTATATACAGTATATAACAAAAAAGTGTGAAACAAACAACTGAAAATGTGTCATATTCTACACGTAGAGGCCACCTTTTGCTTTGATTACTGATTTGCACACCCTTGGCATTCTATGGAATCAGATTAGTGCCAAAAATATCGACCGTAAATTTCGAAGAAACGAACGAAAATGTTCCACATAATTATGATTATTAATGTGTTTCCCCCTCTTCCAGTCAATCATATTCTCACCGTGAATGCAGCTGTCAATCACATTCTCACCATCCAATCAGAGAAGTGCCGCCCCCACGTGAAACTTGGGACAAAACTACAAAAGCAAAACGAAATATCTGAAGTGAAAAAAAAGTTTCAAACGAAAACGTAAAGAAAAATAATTTAAAAAACAAACGTAATTGTGAAGCATTTTCGTTTGTTTCTTCTAAATTTACATTCGATATTTTTTGTCACTGATCTGATTCCATAGAATTCTCCCTCAAGACTGTAGCAAGAGCATTTCAGGATTTAAAAGAACTTAAGTCTTGTACTCAAACTCTTGTACTGAGATTTAGGCTAATAAAACACCAGGACTTGTGAAAAGCAAGAAACTCTTTGTTTTTGAGGTTTTATTTTCTGATATAGAACTGAAATTTAACACAACAAAGCGGCAGAACAAAAATAGATAAAAAAAAAAAAAAGAACGTCTTTAAAGCAAAAAATTGACCTAATTGACGTTCTCGTGATTGAGCTGATAAACAGCGTCCAGTACCTTCAGTATCCTGCAGATGGCGATATCACCTCATCCGCCCAAGAAATTAGCCGCGGTAGAACATTTTCCACCTGTCGCGCACAATCACAATGTAGCGAGTAACAATAAGTGTCCATTCAAATGTAGTGGAGTAAAGATACAGATAATCACAAATGTAGTCAAGTAGAGAGTAAAAGTTGCTTATATTTTTGATACCCGGTACAAGCAAAGTAACATGTACTCAAGTACTTTACACCTCTGCCTCATAAGAAACTCTGAATGAGAAGTCTTTCTCTTCTGGAAGTTCTGTGGCAGATAAGAGAACATCATCAGGAGCTTCGTCAAGGGCCGAGGAATGTTTGCCCACACGTTTCACATGGGTGAAGTGGGTAACCTGAGGGCGAGATCTCTATCACCTGATGCTGAGTGGGCCGCGCCTACAAGTCGTTCACCAGTGCCTCAGTGAACATGTGAGGACATGAACGACTTGACAGAAGAAGCGGGTACAAAGACAAAAACCGTGTCTGAATTTATCTAGGCTGTTATACAAGCCGAGATCTGACACTTCTGCCCACGCGCACACGTTTAATTACGCATCCCGATTAAGTGCTCAACGTTTTTGTTTTCCACATTGCGACTCGCTTAGAAGAAGTAGAAGAAGAAAAAGATGAAAAGGAAGAAGAAGAAGAAGAAGAAGAAGAAAAGGAAAAAGAAGAAGAAAAGGAAGAAGAACAAGAACAAGAAGAAAAGGAAGAAGTAGTAGAAGAGAAAGAAGAAGAAGAAAAGGAAGAACAAGAAAAAGTAGAAGAAAAGGAAGAAGATGAATAAGAAAAGAAAGAAGAAAAAGAAGAAAAGATAGAAGAAGAATAAGAAGAAAAGGAAGAAGAAGAAGAAAACCTTAATTTGTTCCAACAATGAGAAATGTACATTTTGCAGCAATGGTAAACAATAAATAAAGATAAAGATTATGAATGGAAAAATATTGCACATTGTTGACATACAAATTAGAAAAAAAAAAACATGAAAAAAACAAAAACTAAAAATATTGCACATTGTTGACATACAATTAGAAAAAAAAAACATGAAAAAAACAAAAACTAAAAATATTGCACATATTGTTGGTATGAAACATATGAAGAAGTGTCAGAGGCCTGGTTAAGTTATCAGATAACAATTTCTGACAGCAGACGGGAGAAAAGATTACACGTGGGCGTGGCCAACCCATAAGTCCCCCCCTCCTATTTTGTTGATTTATTTATATAGGTTATATAGGTTGTTCCATCTCAGAGAGGCTTAAAACACCCTCAAGATGCAGATGTGTGTCCCACAAACAAACTGTGCAAGTTTGACATGTCAGACATTTTTGTGGTCTGAAGAGTCCAGACTCCAGACGAACCCTCTCGCTCTTTATCACACAAACATTCTTCTTCTTCTTTATTCTTCTACCAGACATTTCTCTGAACGAGTGACTGTTAGACACAGAAAAGCATTGAGAGAGTTTTCTCGCCGGACACCTATATCGTGTTTAAATCGCACACTCTTCGGTTCCAGGAAAGACGGGAGTTTTTGGGAAGGGAAACCTCCATCCGCCTGGACCTGTCTGGTTCTACTGGTCTGTGTAGCTGTGTAACTCAGTTTATCTCGCGCGTCTAGACACAACTGCCTCCAAAAGAATGTCAGATTCCTGCTAATCTGCTGAGAGATCTCGGGGTTAAACGTCGTTTTATAAAAAAAAAAAGGATATTTTTATTAACATTTTTTAACAACTTTTAGCAAACATAACCAAACAATAGCAACAACAATGATCAATCAATAATATTCAAGTAGGGATAACCCTGTGCATCAAAAGTGCTTCCACATTTTCAAATGCATTTAGTTTTGATTAGATTAGATTAGATTAGATTAGATTAGATTAGATTGAGGTTCAACTTTAGTCAAGGCATGTCCAGGAAAAAGATATGTACAGATGCTGTAAACATAATATACAGGATGTTGATAATATTTTTAATTTTATATTTTAATTGTTGAGATTTTAAAAATCGTAATGTAAATACGTACATACAAAGTATAAAATAAATGACAATATGAATAAATGAATGTACGTAAAAATAAATTGTGCATATGACCACGTATGCCGATTATTCTGTATAAATTATAATAAAATCAATTTATACAGATTATAATAAGTTTTCTCCAATTTATCCGATAACAAATATCCAAGGCAAGTCGTTCAAAGAACAGCAAAAAGTCAATAATATTAAGTTTACTCTATCACTCTATAAAAATAAGAGATTGTAAATATATATCGTACCTTTACAAGTGTCTGACAAAGAGAAAACTAAACAACTTCTATATAACATGTTTCTATTACATTTATTATCAATATTTTATCATTTAAAATAAAAAGTGTCTGAATTCATGAAGTTTTGGCACAGATTAAAACGTGTCGATGTCAAACGTGGCTCATTTTACGAAACAAAAGTCACTTTGGACTCAAGTAAAAAAGAAACGCATTAATCCATCACATCCGTATTCTACAGCTTACTCCATTTCTGGGTCACGGGGAGCAAAATACAATGCCAATTCTGGGCCAAAAGTGGGAAATTAATGGATTTTTTTTTAAACCGGATTTTTCATGGTTCCTCTGGACATCTTTCTGCTTTTCCATTGATCTTCTCCCTGAAGTTGACGTCTTGCCAGGGAAAGTGCGGCGGTCAGGATTTCCCTCTCCTCACATTCTTGCCTCACAATCTCCTCCAGAAAGCATTTCTGAAGATCGAGCGAGGAAAAACCAGACGTCAGCGATGACACGAGGGACGAAGCAAAGACCTCAAAGTGCCGTCAAGTGAAAACTTTTCTGCACAACAGCACCGCCTAGTGGCGAAAACGAATTTCACTAACGCATGCCTTGTGAAAAAAAGCACACTTGGCAACAAAATTGACGTTTTTAAGACATCTCGACTAAAAAATGGTAAAACAAATATTAATAATAACACACACAAAGTGTCCGTTTTTTTAAATGGACAATGTGTCTCTTGAAATCCTTTTGAAGTTTGTGAAATATTCAGAAGGGTGGAGAACAGCACCATCTTCTGGCCTTACAGAGAATGACACGAACATTATCTTGTTGATAATCGCAACTTGAGAGTGAGTACGTATGTGCGAGAATGAGTTTGTTAAAATAGCTGCTAAGAACCTATTAAACTACATGTTATTAAACAAAGACTGTAGAGAAAAATAAAGTAAAGCAAAAAACCATTGTCAATTACCAAAATACATTGTTTAGCAATTTGGTTTGTGCCGAGTTGTTTCATTTTTGCTTACCGTTAAAAAAAATACACGTGAACTTTATGTAACACCTAGAAAAAACCGGTAATAAACATATTTGTGATTTGTGAATTGTTGCGCCACTAGAGCTAATTTTGTGGAAGTTTGCACTTGATTATTCAGGGCGCCATCTAGTGGACATATCAAAAACGTCATTAAAAAAACGGCGTTCACGTTTTCTTGTAATAGCGGAAAATTGTCAAACATGACAATTCATCTTAATTTATCACATTTCCATTAATTTACCGTCTTGTCTTATTCTGTCTTTGTTTAAGAATATTTTAGAAAATACAATTGATTGGCTGTGATTGTCACCTGCGTCAGGCTATAAAAAAATACATAATTAAAAGGTCAATAAATACACGACTATTTATACGAATTTACACAAATGAACGAATTTTAATATTCACAAGAAAAAATAAATGCTCTTTTTGGAAATAAAAAAAAGAAATTTAAATTACTTTTAGACAAAATCATTTGTAATTAATGTGACACGTAAACTATTAGCATTACATTTGAAAAGATGGGACAATTTCTGTAGTATGGATTTGTTTCAATGTAAATCTAAACTGAAATTTGAATTGCTTTTAAATAATAAAAAAAGAAACATGCAGTTACACACCATATCTATTCTTAATACCAATTACAACAACAACAACAACAACAACAACAACAACAACAAAGTAGCTTCAGTGTAAAACTAAACAGACATTTTAATTGCTTTAAAATAAAACAATCACCGCACTATAGAAGTTACACATTTGCTCTTAAAAATCTGTTTAAAATTCTGTGTGTGTGTGTGTGTGCTCACTAAGAATTACTCTGTACTCTGTGTGTAAAAAAAGAAAAATCCCTCCAGCCAAACCTCCAAAGCGCAGCCACACACACACACACACACACACACACACACACACACACACACACACACACACACACACACACACACACACACACATCTCATCTACCCACACAAGAGCTGCTCATTCGTGCATTCTTAAGCCCACACACACACACACACACACACACACACGGCCAGCAGCGCTGAGCAGACAGTGTGTTTGCGTGTGAGTAAAGGTCAGCTACACACACTTCTGCTGACTGACCTGGAGTCGGTCCTGAGGAGAATCGTCCTGACCGCACACATCAACATGTGTCGTTCCTAGAGGGACGGAGACGATTCTGGACCAATCAGGAGCGAGACGGCATTAAGTCCGCCTCCAGAACCTCCATCACACTCGCTAAGAGACTGATAGATCACTTTGTTCTAGTATAGAAACGGACTATATAATATATTTTAAAGAAACAGATTATAGATACAATATAGATTTGTGCGCTTTGAGACCGTTAAAACTGCGAGTTTAGTTAATCGCACTTCCCTGATTAAATTAATTGTGATTAATTGCGATTAAACGACTGAAGCTTGTAGTATTGGATATTGAGGTGTAATATGTAAATTATTGTGAACTCAACACTAAATAAACACTCTGAAGTAATATACTGTGAAATAATTTACTATATTTTTCGTCCGATTTGCAATGTATTGTCTTTGTTTTTTAACCCTCCGAGGTCGAGTCGCACTTTTATCAAGATAAAACACATACAAAGTCAATCCAAGTTTTATCCATCAATTGAAAGTTTGAAGTACATATTGTTTTAGGTTACACTCTTAATAAAAACAGCATGTGTGTATTTTTGTAAAAATAATAATAAAACTAAAAGCATGTTTATCTCATTGTCAGCTGAAAACGCTAAACACTTTGCGCCTAAGTGACAACACCTGAACACAATGACTGTGAGCTGCTGATCTTAATGAGCCGCACCTGGAGACAGCACACGCCCTCTTGAATCTATTTAATTCACGTTGCCAAACTGAGAGTTAAAAAAAATGCAACTGTGATTAATGGAGTTAAAAATAATTGACGCGATTAGGCACTTAAAAATAATCAAGTGCGTTAACGCGTTAACTTTGACAGCACTACTATTTTATAATAATTAAGATAGAACGCTGTTTCCTGACTTCACATAAATAAAATATTAAAATGATTAAAAAGATAAAATCCCTGAATATGAAAACTACACTCTCAGACTAAAGTCACTGAGCAGACATTATCTTTACAGTCATGCAAATAGTACATTTTGTGAACATTTGTTGAAAATCTGTAAACGTCATCCTTTATATTCTTCATTTTATTTTAGTATGATTGTCTAATCAACACCGTCAAATTGTACATTCTAAGATAGACACAACTCTCCGTTTTTGCTTCCCGAGGTGACCAGAAGGTGACGTAGATGTATGTCGCGTGATGTAGGAAACTCTCCCGTGTAGGACAGAAGTCTAGAAGAGCGGCAGAAAGGATCATGTCATCTGTGAAGTCTACATCACATCACGGCACCTTGAACCGGATGAACCGGCCAGACGGGCGAGTGGGCGGGGCTGGGGCGGGGGGCGGGGCCGAGGGGGGAACATGAGAGTGAGTGTCGTGACTGAAACCACAGTCTGGCCCCTGGAGACACAGGCATGCGTGTTAACACGTTGACCCGCCTCCCTCCCTCCTTCCCGCTCTTTATCTGACAGAAGTGATCCACTCATCTGCGCCGCCCTCTCATGCGTGTATTCCTCCGTACCTCATCCCTTCTTCCCATCACAAACTTGAGTGATGCTTTCACAACTCGCTTGGGTTTCACGTCATGATATAAAGTAACGTTTTTTCGCCAGGCGAGTTGCCCAATTTGGCCACTAGGAACATTATCAAATGCGCTCTGTTTAAATGTGAGTCTGTGTGTCCTGCTTTGTGATTGGCTCCAGGTGACCTGAGAGAAAGAGAGAGAGAGAGAGAGAGAGAGAGAGAGAGAGAGAGAGAGAGAGAGAGAGAGAGAGAGAGAGAGAGAGAGAGAGAGAGAGAGAGAGAGAGAGAGAGAGAGAGAGAGAGAGAGAGAGAGAGATGAGAGGGGGATAAAAGAGCAAAAACAGAAAGAGGTGAGAGGGATAGACAAAGAGAGAACAATAGAGATATAGAATTTTCTATTAACAATAGAGATAATAGATAAAGATTGAGAGA